>JAMXBC010000003.1:15121683-15215765 GCA_024138005.1 Lumnitzera racemosa
ATAGAAGCAACTAAATTTGTCGTCAATGCCAAAATCACGAATTTTATGAAATAGCAATTCCGATATTTAAATGCACTTCCAAATGAGGGATAAGAGAAATAAAATTGAAGTAGGATTCCATCTCGATCTATTCTTACGTACTAAACATGACATTAACTTTAATGTTTTTCTTTTTATCTTTCTCTCTCTCTCTCTCTCTCCTTTTCTCTAGAGCCTTGTACTTTGTATCATAGTGGTTGATTAATGAGATTATCATTTCTATTGGGGAAAAAAAATGGCCTACTTCTCTACATAACAAAGAATAAAATTTTCAATGGATGTTCATCTCGTGGAATATTAAATAGATGAGTGTTTTGAAATATTGAGTTTATAATAGGAAAAACATCAACAAATGCTTTTGGTAACCCTATGAGCAAAATGAACCAAGAATTTACAATTTGAGCTTTAAGAGATATTTTTGTTAGTTAAAAAGTTTCATATTTCTAGTCATTACAGTTACATAATTTTGAGGTTTGAATAGAAGTTATACAATATATCACTTGAATTGATTAGTAGGAAATTATTAATAAATGAGAATTTGATAATGCTACTAGACCAGCAATGACCAATGACAATTTTTTTTAGATTATCATGAATCTTTGAAGCAAATGCAAAATAAAAGAAATGAGTAAATACATGAAATAAAGGTATAAACCCTAGAAAATCGATAGTCTAAACCCTAATTTAAGTCCAAGTGTCCTAAACTGTGTAATAAATCGATAAGACTAATAACGATAAAAGATTATGAAATTTAATAAATCGAATATAACACCAATAATAAAACATTGATCAAAATCCTAAATCGCGTACTAAAACCCTAAAACCGATTTATGCACCATTAATTAAAATTGAATTTGAATTTGAATTTGATCGAAACCCTAAAACTATAACTATAAGCTTATAAAATAGTTAAATATTATTCAATAGTGATATAATTATAATCGATTGCAATTATCGACTAAGTCGCTTATTTGCATAAAATTTTAACGAAATTGTTACAATAACTTATAAAAATTATAATTGTAACGGGTACCAATTAAATTGATAAATTTTCACAAAATTACAAAATTAATTTATAATGAGTATTGTTATAATTTATATATTTAGAAAAATTACATATATTTATTTTTAATTTTTATTTTCTTCCTTTTTCTTTCTTTCTTTTCTTCTTTTCCTATTGTTGCCACGTTCTGGAAATGAGAAATCAAGTAGCATCCTACGTGCACAATTTCCATACCAAGTGTTGAGTTATAAAAGAGAAAAATATTAGATATGATTAATTTATCCCATCTTCATTAATGAAAAGATTAGGATAGGATTTTTATTTTATTTCATTCTTTCCTAAATTGCTAGAAATGTGAACATAAAAAGGAAGAAGAAAAATCTGGAAGAAAAGAAAAAATAGTAGAAACCAAACCGAAAACAAAAGAAGAAAAATTTTTGGAAAAAACTACAACACAAACCGTGAAGAGGAAAGAAGAAAGGAAGAAGAAGAAGGAAGAAAAGAAGAAGCAAAATTAAAAATAATAGGTAAGTAAAAGTATTTTAATAGTATATATGTCTAGTATATGGTATTTACATGTGTATATGTAGTATTTGTAATGTATTTTTGTAAATATTACATTACCAATACATGTATGTATACATAAGTAATTAAATTAAGATATATATGTATGTGTAAAGATATGTATGTAGACATGTATGTACATAAGTATAATATACGGTATGTGTATGTATTTAATAAGACTATACATAATATGTATTTGGTAATATGTTTACAAAATAAATATAGACATATATATATATAGTTGTATACGTGAAAGAGGAATGAGATATGTATTTATGTTTTATTATCATTTTCGTATGTATATATATATATATACATGAATATGTATTTGAATAATATGTACAAGTATTTTGTAAATATATATTTCATATATATACATGTAAGTTATATTTTATATACATATAGGTATACATGTATGTGGCATTAAGGTATATATAATATATAGTATATGTACAACATATAGTATGTCATGGCCCTAAAGGAGGCCTAGTAGGATTGTCTAAAATTTTCATATCATATGTATACCTATGATTTGAAAATCATCTTACAAGTCAGATATTGCAAGATTCTAAACAATTAGTCACTAAAGCTTTTATTTATTTATTTAATTAGCTTACAACTACATATATGTGACTATAGATATCTGATAAGCCACAGTCCAACAGAACCACAGAGAATCGATATCTCCTACCAAACAATAAGATTAGGTAGTAAAGTTCTAAAAATCAAACTTACTAAAGTCACAAAATTTAAATATAGTATATAATAATTCAAATGAACTATATAATCTATCCTCAGAGTCTAACTTCTATGCATATCGACGTTGGCACTCAACTCTCAATTCTTAACTCATGCCCGATCATCTAGTAACCTGCAAGAGAAAACTATTGGAAAGTAAGCTACAAAAGCTTAGTGAGTTAACCCTCGTACTATACCAGCAAACATGTTATCAAATAGTTTATTACCAAATATATAAATGTATGAACAAGCAGTATGCTAAACAATATATATATGCAGTTGACCGGTACTGCATATAACATCGAAATTTAATGCCCTCAGAAGTAAGGGTTAAAGATACATCGGCATAAATCATAATCGGGCTCTAACACCTGGGTTTTTACTCTCATATCATTATACAGGAATTCCTTGTTTCATAGAATAGGTTTCTACTTCTATCAGTCAATAGTATACAAATAACTAGGTCTAGCGATGAATGGGCTCACGTAGTCCACGCTTACACCCTACAGCGATGGTCTCTAGACGCGACCCCTAGCCACCCACGGTTAGCGTCTCCGGTGCCAATAAAACCCGCGAGCCAAGGGTAGGGTCTTATTGTACCAATGCTCCTGCATTATACTAATCAAATCATGTAGAAATCAAATCATATAGGAATCCATCCCTCCAAGGCCCTTCCTTACCAACTGCGTGAGGTGACGGCCGGAACATTATATGCAATGCTCGTGATCTATGCATGATCGGTTTAATTTTTGTTTAGTTGAATATGATTAAGTCAATTTATGAGGTGGTCAAACATTATCAACAAATCATTCAAATAATGTAACAATCAATTATATAATCACATTTAATAGTATTTTGCACAGTAATCAATCAATATCAGTCGCATGCACAACCCAAAACCCCATGCATCAAGCTATTAATATTTAATTCATGTGTACTAACTACAAGCACAAAATAAGTATAGAGTCATCGGGAGTACTCACTTGGTCATAAATGATGGCAGGGATTGTATTAGTCCAAGGGTAAGTCGGTCTCGATCTCAGGATCACCTAACGTTAAGGAAATATGGAAAGTAATAAGTTTAGGAATTTAAATACCTAAACTAGAATGCAAAACTGTACTATTTACTTAAATCGGTTATTGACTTACGTGAAATCATCGATTTGAGTTTTTATCGAATCGCGTATAACTTTTTCGTTTTAGCTCGGATTATTATGAACTTATAGTCCATTTTGATCGTTTTCGAGCATATTTTCTCGTAGCGAGGTCCGTTTTAGACGTTATGACTCGTAACGTAAATTGTAATATAAAAATATTACAAAAATTATTATTTAAGTTTAAAAATTATAAAATATTAATTTTCACTTTTTTTAACATATTTATGCTTTAATAATTATTTAAATCATATATTTGATATTTTAATTATTTTGAGTATATTTTCTTATTTTTGAGATTTTTACTTTATTATGATTATTACCATTATTATTACCTCTATTATTTTTCCTATTTCTCCTTTTCTTATTTATTATTCTCATTTACCCATTATTTATATCTTTTACGTTTAATATATATATATATATACTTATAATATATGTCATAATTTTATTTTTACAAAAATCCTTAATCACGGTATTATATATATCTATATACATACACCTTACATATTTACAAATTTAGTAAATATATTATATATGCTAATACATATTTGCTATACTAGTTATATATATATATTATACATTATACGTATTGTATATATATTTATTGAAAATATACCTACTCTTATATACATATTCATGTACTCATGTATTTGTATTTATTTTTACATAAGTTTTACATATGTACATAATTATAAATACATACATATATATATTCGGTATATACATATACTTACCACTCATGGAGGTATACTTCTATACATATATACCATACGATTATATATATGTATTCTAAAGTAATTATACACGGATATACATATACATATATATTTACGGTACACACATATACATAGATATACTTATAATTATTTGTTGAAATCCATAATACTAATTATATGTATTATTAAAAAAAATACATGATACATACTCTTCTATATACCTATGTACATACATGTATACATACATAGCCTAATATATGCATATATAACTCAATTTATGTGTTTGTGTACATATACATGGACTTAGTAATGTTATATGTACAAAATACCATACAAATACTATATTTATACATCCATATACTATATAATATACATCTACATTAGAAAATTACTTACCTATTGATTTTTGTATTTTTCTTCTTCTTTTTCTTCCTTCTTTCTCTCTTTTCCTTCTTTCTTTTTCTTTCTCTCCCTCATAGTTTGCTCTCCAAGTTTTCGGTGTGTGCAGATTTTTTTTCTTTTTTCTAGATTTTCCCCTTTTATTCACGTAAGAATAGCTTAGATTTTAAGCTAAATCCTAAGTAATTATTGCAATATTTTTTTTTGTTTGTTTAGTTAAGTAACACTTGTCACTTAATTCTATCACGTAGGCTGCCGTTGGTTATTTTGTTTTGTTGATTTTTTTCTCATGTTTTGTGCTGGAGGTGACTTGAATTGGAGATGGAAGAAGGAAAATAAGATAAATTGGAAATGGAAGAAAAGGAAAATGAAAATTATTAACAAATATATGTAATTTTTCGAATCATATAAATTATAACGATTCTCCTTATAAATTAATTTTCAAATTTTTGTAAAATTTTATCAATTTAATTTATACCCGTTACAATTATAATTTTTACAAGTTATTGTGGCAATTTCATTATAATTTCATGCGAATAGGCTATTTAGTCGAAAATTGCAATCGACTATAATTTTATCACTATTGAGTAATATTTAATTATTTTATAGGTTTATATTTATTATTTTGAGGTTTCGAACAAATTCGGGTTCAATTTTGGTTAATGATGCCTAAAGCAGTTTTAAGGTTTTAGTATACTTTTTAGGGTTTTGATCAATTTCTAAGGTTTTTACTACTTATAATATATTTAAATTTATGATTTATTAAATTTTTATTTTGCTCGGCTTTGATGACTCTTCAAGTCATCTATAGTATCAGGATCTATTTCCACTCTTAAATAGCTAAATTTGCGTGGTTTACGTAGTATATATATGGTATACTGAATATTAAGTGGTATATATAATATAATAGTTACTAAATAAAATAAATTTATAAATATGTAAGAAGTAGGTATATAAATGTATATATATATATATATATTACCATAAATTAGGGATTACGAATTAGAATAAATTATAAAACTAATCAAATATAGTATAAGTATGTAAATATATATATGTAAATCGTAAAATACAAATGAATAATAAGAAAATAATAAATAATAAAAATAACAGCAATAATAATAATAATAATTATAATAAGACAAAAATCTCAAAAATAGGAAAAATGTGCTTAAAATAATAAAAATATCAATTATATGATTTAAATAATTACTAAATCATAAATATATTAAGAAAAAGCTAAAATTAATATTTTATAATTTTTAAATTAAAATAATAAATTTTGTGATATTTTTATATCACAATTTAAATTGTGAGTCACAACGTCCAAAACGGACCTTGCTACAAGAAAATACGCTCGAAAACGATCAAAATAGACTATAAGTTTATAACGATCCGAGCTAAAACAAAAAAGTTATTCGCAATTCGATAAAAAGCTCAAATCAATAATTTCACATAACTAGGTGAAGTAAACCTTATAAATTACGATACTAGTTTAGCTTTAAATTCCCAAACTTACAAATTTTTATTATTCTCAGGTGATTTTGATATTGACCCTAAGCTGCTACCAGATTACTATGATCCTTAAGTTGACTATAGCTGAGTAAGTTTTCCTAATGGTTTCAAACTTGTTTGTATTTGTAATTAGTGAATATGAGTTATGATCGATAAATGAATGTGTATGGGGTTGGGTTATGCTTGTGTATGATAATTGGTTGATAATAGTGAATTTACTTTAATTACAATAATGTATCGATTGTTGCATAGTAGATTCACTAGGAATTAATTGTTTGTGACTATGAATTACTACTAAATAATAAAACCTAATTTTTACATGACTAGAAAAATTAACTTGAAACATGCATAATCATGCACCGCATAACTAATTCCAACAGTCACATTACACGAAGGTAGCGAGAGGCCATACATGGGTTGATTATTAATTGTTATAGATTTCGTACGGTGCATACGTGCGATATGACCTTACCCTAGCCCACGGGATGACCAGGCGTTGGAGGCGCCAACCGCCTAGCTAAGTGTCGAGTTTAGAGGCCTTCATTTAAGGGTGAGTGAGGGCTGTGTGAACCTACTTACAATCATATGTAGAATTCATTTTTGGTAAAACTTATAATAGATATACCATTACATTTTAAAATACGAAACATGGAGTTTCGTTATGAGATAAGTTTTAATATGATACCTGGATCTGACTGTGCCAATGTATCTCCAACCCTGACTTTGGAGAGCATTAAATCTAAGTTGTATGCACTACCTAGTTACCTGCATATATTTGTTTGGCATACTGATTATCATGCATTCATTTGATTGAACTTAACTATTATATAACTTAATTGCTATATGGTTAAGGGAATTATCTCACTAAGCTAGTTAGCTTATACCCTTGTAATCTTCTTTAGCAAGTCGAGTTATTTGTGGAGTCGAGCCGTCGTATACCCAAGGTTAGTGTTCTACCTGGGTCAATGTGGGAGCTGGACATAATCAAAGAGTACTTCTGATAATTTATAGAGCTGATTATGTAATCGAGTGATATTAGTTTGACTTAAGACATGTTTTAGATTTCTTATCTGTAAATTCTTATATAAATAGATTATGTGATTACATTTCTATATTTTATTATTTATCATGAAATGATATTACTTATACTTGCGTACTTTTGGTAGTTAGTTGTAACTGTAGCCTTATGTATGATATAAAAGGGTTATCGATTATAAAGAAATTCAATTTGCAATTCTTTGTACGGTACAAGGCGATTACCACGACTAATCCTCCCGGGTCGTAACAAAAGGAAATCACAAATTTTATGCATTGTTGTGAAAATTTAAGAAAATTTCAAGAAAAAGGAAAATTTTAGAATCTTGTCGATTTGTATTGGAGTAATACACCAGAATATTCAACGTAAAATATATGTTACGAACGCTTAAGTAAAATAGCAATTTTTAGGTAAATTACTAAGTATAGGAAAATTAATAACATTAGGATGATTTTGTTAATTTTGAGATAATCTACAACTATAGAAAAGATACCGGAAAAGAAAAAAGATATTTATGAAATCGTGGATATTAAAAAAAAATATATATTAAGGTTAGTTACTAGTAAAAATAAATAAATTCATTTAAATTTTAGACAATAGCAAATGTGTTAAAATTTATGAAACTTTATAGTTAGAGGGAATATGCATTATGATGGATAATTTCCAAAAATATGAATGAGAATTATGAAAAACATAAGAATTAAAAAGATAGGGTATGTAAATGTTACACATAGAAAGAAGCAAATTAAATATAAATAATAAAATGAAAATAAAATTCAAATATTTTATAGTTTATTCTATTTACATTTAGTAGTTGAAAATATATAAAAAAAAAAGGATACTACTACATACCATGCATATGTACAAAGCATAGGTGATGTAGACACTCGATTTTTGCCCATAGTAGTTATAATTTTTATTTTTAAGGTCATAATTTAGAAAATAATAAAAAAAATTGGAAAATGATAAAAAAGACAAAAAAAAATAGAAAATTGTTGGAAAAAATACTAAAAAATAAAAAAATTCGAAAAAATTAATTTAATGGAATCTTGACTAAATAGTTGTTAAAAAAAAAAATATGATACGATGACGTTAAATCTAACAAAATCTCATTTTTTGCATATTGTATTGATTTAGAAAAATTGCATTAGGCATGTTAGGGTTTTCTTGATAAAAAAATCATTTTGATGTTTATAAAATAAAAAAAAATCTTTAATTAACTTATTTTTTATGGTGAGACATCTTTTCCGTAGTTTAGGCTTGTTTTCCATAGTTTAGATATATTTTCTATAGTTTAGATGTCTTTTCCATAGTTTAGGTTTCTTTTTTATGGTTTGAACATCTTTTCTATGATTATACATATTTTCCATAATTTAGGATTTTTTTTATAGTTTATATATCTTTTCATTCTTTAGGTTTCTTTTTTATGATTCAGACATCTTTTCTTTTTTCTATGGTTTAAACATCTTTTTCATGGTTTAGACATCTTTTCTATGGTTTATATATCTTTTCTATTGTTTAGGTTTCTTTTCTATGATTTAAACATCTTTTCTATCATTTAGATTTTTTTTCTATGGTTTAAATATCTTTTTCATAGTTTCTATGGTTTAGACATTTTTTATATGATTTAGATATCTTTTCTATAGTTTAGATGTCTTTTCTATGATTAAGAATTTTTTTTCTTTTTAATGTTTTAAGCATCTTTTTTATATAAAAGATTTATCATGTAGAACATTACGTGTTTCATAAAAATTTCATTTTTAGGTCTTTAGGGTTTTTCTTGAAAATAAAAAAATTATCACGTAGTTGTTTTTAAATAAAAATCTTAATTTGAGACTTTTCAAAAATTAGGTTTTTAGGTTTTTTTTTTATAATTAGGAATAAAAATTAGGCTTCTAAAGATTTTTCTTAATAAAAATGAAATGGTTAATAAAAACACAAATTCAACCATTTATTTTTTTATGAAAAGAAGCAACACATTAAAATTTTCGGAAAGAACTACGATCGTTTGATCCCGGCTAGCGGGTACGTAGGCATCTTCGTAGCGACGATAAAATATGTAGAAACTTAGGTTCTTTTTCTTTTGATTTTTATTTATTTATTTATTTATTTTAAATATTATAATTAGAAGAATAATCCTAATTTCGGTAAATAGATTGCGGTACCAGTTAAGGTTTAATAGGTTAGCCCCTGAACTCGAAACCTTTTGGTTCTTCATTCAAATTAAATTCAAAGACCGGTAGCCAAATCGTAATCAATCCAACCAATTGATTACAGTTTCTTTCCTTTTTCCCGACTCCGGTCGGGTGGCGACTCCAAAAATCATTTTTAATAAAAAAAAATCGAAATTTCTCAATTTCTTTAGTCGAGGATTAATATTAAATGAGTTAGGGTTTAGTATTTATCGATAAATGAGAAATTAATTTTAAATAAAGGAAACCGAAAAATCAGGCTCAACAGGTAATATGCACTAACGAGCATAAATGTCAATTAGAGTGTTGAAATTTGGTCTATGATGTAGTTCTTTAAACATGTGGAAATAATAGGTCTAGCACTTTTTTCAACTACTATTAACATTGCATGCTTGGAATTTCTACTCACTTATATCCACCTTATTAAGTTAAACACTCTTTTTCCAACTGTTGTTATAAAATGTTAGGGAAAATCGAAATTTGGTTTATGCCATTAAGTGATTAAAAAGAAATAAAAGTTACAATTCATTTAAAATGATCAAATTATCTCAAATACATAAAGGCTAAAGCTACTTCCTATTAGTTGTGACATTATTTTATCGTTTTATATGATTTCACTGCTATCTCTCATCGTTTCAAATATACTTAGCATTCTATTTATTTTTTTTGTTTGCATGTCCCTTTATATTTGTTTCTGATGAACATATACCAAATGCTGTATTTGCATTTTAAGCTAAACACAACATTAATCAAAATCACAAACTCCTCGTGTTTCTTAAATTAAAAAAGAAAATTGGAAACAAAAACCTATGCCCAAATTTCAAAACTATTTAAAAATTACACTCCAAATATGTGCAACGAATCATATTTTAGTATATTTATTTTTCTATTCAAAAATAAAATTACATAGGTAAGTTATTTTAAGGTTTTCTAGTTGTAATACCCTACAATCTCAACCTACTAATTTTTGAGTAGTTTATATCTTTTATAAAATTATATATACTTATAAGTTAGGCTAACAAGTATAAAACGAAAACTATATTATATTGACTTTACTAAATATTTGGTGGCAAAAATCTTGAACTATAAAAGGTTATTACGTGGGAAATTTTCGAAATGTGATCATAAGATCAAAATCTTCAAAATCTAATCTTACCAGTTCAAATATTACTCTTTTTTTTTTTCAAAACAATTCAAATATTACTCAAAGCACTAAATATATAAGGTCTCTAAAATTTCCCAATTATAAATACAACATTAAGTCTGTAAATTCTACTTACTTAGTAATAGCATGTTATTTAGGTTAGCAATTCTTAGGATATAACAAAGTAGAGTAAAGTAACTTATAAATTGTGATATTATAAGTATGTCATACATTAAGAAAAGTGTATTTAGAGCTTTATCTTGGAATGTAAAATTAATGAAAAATTAGTTTTGAATAAAACCGAATGATAATATAAGTCTCCTAAAAATTAGAAGAAATAGTCATGTAAAGTGAAATTTTAAAAATAGTTGAAATGCTACCAATATAAATTATTATATAAAATTTATTGGGTTAAATCTTAATTAGTTTAGAAGTAGAGATTTGAGATTAAAAATTAGATGTAAGAAGTTAGAGCATTTAAGAGTCACTTAAACAATCTCCATAAGAGGATATTTTTCTAGATAAGAGTATAATTTATTCTGAATAAATTAAGATGTAGAAATGTAAATATTACTTATTTTACTATTTGATAGGGGATTTTAATTCTCTACGATCTTGGATAGTAGGGAGACATTGAATGCCATAGTTATTTTATATTGTGTATTTATATATAATATGATTAGAATGATTAAATAAATAAGTAAAATCTTGTGATCTCTAAATTACAAGATAATTGTCATGTGATGGGTGCACACTCGACATGATGGCTTTAATTTATCTCTACCAGACCTCATTATGGGGTTTGGTCTTCGAGTTGTTAGAAATGGGATAAACATACCAAATTGCAAGATAAGATAAAACCTTGGTAGATAAGCAAAAGGTAGTTAATAAAAGAATTAGATCTTTGACTGTATATGTACTTATATTTATTACTATAGGACATTCTTCCAAACCTATCACTAACTTCAAAAATGCCGACCTAAAATATGTTATAAATCTTTGTAATATATAGTTTTACATAATGGTACATATTTCAACCACCAAAATGTGTAAATACGTATATAGTTAAATGTTTATTTTTTAAATGAAGAATTTACGTAGATTTAGTTAAAAGCTAAAAACTTAGGTAGCATTTGATACTTTATAAACAAACTTTTTAATAATTACAAAGTAAACACTAGTAATCAAATAAAGACTTAACCGTCATATTTTCACCACATTATTGAATTGAAACAAAGTAGGAAATGGTAATGTGAATCTAGCTTTGTTATCCTTACCTTATTTAATGTCAATCACAACATTATATGTTCCCTAGAATGAAAAAATATCATTTATATTTAGAAATGAAAGCTTATATAGAGGTCCATCATATGTAGATTTAGATTAAAATTTAATAAAACTAAGAATAGTAAAAATAAAATCGATTGGAAAATGGACATCCTTTTAGGATCATTGTAAAGAAGTTTCGAAGATGAAACTTTTTGATAGTGGGAAGAATGTAATATCCCACAATCTCGACCTATTAGCTTTGGAGTAATTTATATCCCTTTATAAAATTATGTGTACTCATAAGCTAGGTTGACCGGTAAAAGGAAAACTATATTATACTAGCTTTACTAAATATTTGGTGGTAGAAATCTTGAACAATAAAAGATTATTATATGGGAAATTTTGAAAATGTGATTATAAGATCAAAATTCTTAAAATCTAATCATACCAATTTAAATATTACTTGAAGCACAAAATATGTAAGGTCTTTAAAATAACCCAATTATAAATGTAATATTAAGTTTGTAAACTTTACTTATCTAGTAATACCGTATTATTTAGGTTAGCAATTCTTATGATATAATAAAGTAAAGTGAAGTAATTTGTAAATTGTGATATTACGAGTATGTTATATATTAAGAAAAGTGTATTTAAGGCTTTATATTGAAATGTAAGATCAATGAAAAATTAATTTTGAATAAAACCAAATAGAAATATAAGTCTCTGAAAAGTTAGAAGAAATTGTCATGTAAAGTAGGATTTAAAAAATAAATTGAAATGTAAACAATATAAATTATGATATAAAGTTTATTGGGTTAAATTTTAATTAATTTAAAAGTAGATATTTCAAATTAGATGTATAATATAATATTTTACTATTTTTAAATAGTAGTATGAAATATCTGTTTGTGTTATATCAAGATGAAATATGCTTGAAGACCTGTACAAAACCCAATCATATTGGATAATATTGTATCAATTCTAGCCGACATTCAAATTCTATAATGCCATCGCCTGGAAGCCAACAGGAAGAGAACATGGGTTGACAGCCTTCACGACAAATGGATATATACTATCCATATTTTTAAAAAAGATAAAATAATATAACCGCCTGGATAAAGGTAGTGAAGGACAATGTGCCTATAAATATGGCTAATAAGCCAAATGGAGGAAACAAGCGCAATGATTAAGAGAGAGAGAGAGGATAAATATAAAAAAAAAAAAGGAGAAAAACAAAAACAAAAACAGAGTTAGAATAATCTTGTTTTTGTACTTATAAGTATTGCTTTTTAATTCAGACATAATAATCTTAAAGAAGATATATATGTAATCTCACTATTTTTCTAAATGAAATTATTTATTCATACAAGTTCGTAAATTCTTTTTTAAAGTTTCATCTTAGAATATTAATAGTTATATTTTTATTATTTTCATTTAATAACTTATAAAAGAGTAAATTAAATGTATATCTATATGAATCATCTTTTCCATATATATGTTTTAAAATAAAAATTTAAATGTATAATAATATGAATTAAAATGTGAGTAGCAAGCTTTAAGCGTAAAACTTTATTAATAACTCTATTGCAATAAGTACCTATATTACATATAGATAGCTAAATGAACCTCATAAAAACAATAATAATAAATCAAGCAACTTATTAAATTAGATCGTGCATTTAAAATGGTGTATAAGTAATCTCACCATTAATATGTGTGGAACGTACAATGACTTGAGATAAATTACATATTTATTATATTTTAAACACAATTAGTATTATTTGAAAAATATATACATACATTATAAACATATATTACTTATTGAAATGATATTTTTATTAATTTGATATGACAAGCACTCTCTATTATACGGAAATACATATTATCATCATATTACATTATAAATATATTTATAACAAAGGTTACACGATAAGTAATGTACTAGGATTGTACATGTTTCGCCTGTACATATGTAATAGAATGATATATATATATATATTTAATAATGTTTTACATTAACTATAGGGGCTAGTTAATTAACTTAATAATCACAAGGTAAAAATATGATAATCACATAAAGAAATATGTTAACATCTTATTTATCCTTAAAGCCTATCTAACTTGAATCTTATGTATACGTTATAAGCCTAATCACCAATTTAAGATATATAAATATCATATATATATATATAGATATATCTTAATTTCTACTCTATCTTATCCAAGGTCAACAGACTAAATCTATAAACCTATCAAAGACTTTTAGGGATGATTGGTTAGAAAACAAGGTAAATGGGTTTACTTTTAGAGACAATGAAGTATTATGCTTGCTTGTGCTTGTAAGTAGATTGATTGTACTTGTGCTATGCATTTGTTTGAACTTATTTACTGAATAAGTACTTGAGCATACTGTACGTGTTATATTGTGAAGCATCTACAAGTTATATTGATACTGAGTGTCCGCAATATATTGTTTTGTTATCAATAACTAGACATAAGATGATCAGCTCATGGTAGGGGTAAGTAGAGCCGACGCTTGTTCCTTTTCTAGCCCATAAGAAGATCTAGAGATGTTGGGCATAGGGAAGGATCCAGGAAGCTGGTCACGATCAAGACGAATTACTAGAAAAGAATAAGGGCCCAAATAGTCAATCAGGATAAGAATGGATATTCCATCAAAAGTAAAGACTTAGGCTTAGATGGCTAACCCCAACCTAGGGTAAGGAAGAGTTATATCCTTACCTTCATACGGTTATCAGAAGACCGTGTGTGATGTTGCATTCATACTGGTTACTCATGCATTGCACTTACATTATTTAATAACCTTGATTTTTGTCGTATTATGACATAAGGTGAGTTTCATTCCACTTACTAAGCCTGTGGCTCTTTAGCTCATTTCCCTATAATTTTCTCGCAAGATAGTTGCCGAGACATTAGATAGGTAGCAAATCAGAGCATATAAGAGTTATTTCAGCAATCTCCACAAGAGGGTATCTTCGATAAGAGCATATTTTATTCTTAATAAGTTTATATGTAGAAATGCAAACACTACTTGTTTTACTATTTGGTAGGGGATTTCGATTTTCTGCGATCTTAGAAAACAAAGTGACATTGAATCTCATAATTATTTTATATCATGTACTTATATATAAAATGATTAGGTAAAATGATTAAACAAACAAGTAGAATCTTGTGATCTATGACTCACAAAATGATTATCTTGTGATGAGTACACATGAGGCATGTTGGTTTTGAATTATCTCTTACCCTAGTTAAAAGGAAAAATGAAATACAAAAATGGAACTTGACACTATTTTGTGAAATCAAAATATCATAGCGTTTACAAGTATCGATCCGCCTATGAATCAATTATGATAGCTTACAATAATAGTCAAGTTATGATAGAGAAGTTTTTGTATTTTTTTCGGACTTTTTCACCATAAAATATAATGGAAACTCAATATTAAAACTACATGTAGTGAACTCGTGAAGATAAATCAATCTCTCTCTCGCTCTCGCTCTCAAACACAAATAGACACCCCTATCTAAGATCACCCCAATGTAAGACAATTTCTCGAAGCTTCTTTTGATTTTTAGTAGAAAACAAGAAATCCTGTGAGTAGTGATTTTTCTTTTTCCTTTTCCTAGCTATAGGTGTCAAAACAAGTTAAAAATAATAATTTTCTTTGTATTTAAAATAAGGAAAAAAATAAAAGGATTTTCTATATAATATGAAAACTTTGATGTTTTATAGACCAAAAAGTAAACACAACTTTTACTTTGACATGCGTGAATGACAATGTGAATTGAATGACGATGACGATGCACATAGGTCCAATTTCATAAATTGGCTTTTCACATTATGATGACACAAACTATTTATTTATTAAAATGTCTAGCAAAAGAAAAAACATCTAATTTTATTACATACCCCTTATATATGTGTGTGTATATATATATATATGTATATAATTATTAATTCTATCTAAATATGTCGTAATATTAGTATTGGTTTTCTAAAAATTATTGCCACAACTACCATGTGTTTGAATATTATTGGTTATTATACACAACATATATTTATGTATATGTATATACACATTGCATGAATTACTTAAGAAATTCTTTCTACAAAGATGTCCCTACAACATGAGACTTAGGATCCCCTTTCATGTTTCTTAAAAAGGCTCAACTCTTATTCTATAAAACAAACTAATCTTTAATGTCTTTTTGGGACAAAATATCTTAAAAAATATAGCATTTTCCTTACCAATTGATGGTAGGAAAGTGATACAAATTTAGTGTAACTATTGTTATTTAATAGACAAATAAATAAAATTGTGAGACCTTATGGTTAAATATCCAATGTGCCTTTGGGGTTAGACACATGGAGAGGTGCCACAACGAATCAAACTAAAAGAAGAAAAAGAAAAACTATCAAAGTTTAGGTAGCTATTGAATAGATATGACGAATCACTTGATCCTGCTTGGCTTACAATCTGCCGGATGTGACTCATCAATCCGAATTGAAGGGTCATTTGCCATTACTCATTGCTAAAAGGAATAGATAAAAGTTGAGGGATAATGATAACATTAAAGTTACTCAAGGGAATGCGAATAATTTATGTATTGATGATCAATTGTCTACGTACAAGTAAGTAAGGGTTTATATACCTATCCACTAGAGTTACTTTACATGTATAAAAAGACAAAAAATTATTCTTATAATAAGATTACATAAAATATACTAAAAGAGGTAAAAATCATTCTAGAATGTAGCGTCAAAAGACACATGTCACTTGGTGGCTAAATATTAGAAATATGATATAAAGTAGGTGAAATAGAAAAGTGTTTACAGTCGAGGGTTGACCTGATCTAGATCAAGTCGAGAGCCAGCCAGTCCTACTGCAGAGTAGTCATCTTAAGTTGAGGTCGGATGCTTATGGTCAGCTCGGGATGTCAGTTCGGATAGTCTTGGAGCTATCTTCTCGGATATCCTGTCTTAGAACGGTTGCTGAGTAGGAGTAAATCTCACACACGTGAAGATCTGATAGTCGGGTTGGTAGGAGATTAGTTCGCAATAAGAATCCTCGTCTCTAATATGGCTTTGTACTAGTATGCTCTACACAAGTCCTTGGAGTCCTTTAGCTCGGTTATGTGTGATCGGTCTAAGGGGTTGATTCCTATCAATGTTTTATGTAGATTATGGGAGGTTGTAGTACTAGCTTATAAGACTATAGTTGTGAACACTTTGTTAATACAAGCTTGAAACTTCTAAGCCAAGTGGTTGAAATTGGTTCATTAGTGTTTATTGGCTTGGCTATTCATTACTTTTAGCCTGAGACATTATAAATGGTATTAGAGCAAATCCCCTACTAGTAGGTGAATAATTCAAATCTAGTTTTAGTTTAGAGAAGAGGTCCGAGGAAGGTAGGAAGCGTCACTAAGGTATGATTCCTTGTATGCTTTTAAGATGACCTATAAGTAGTAGGTAGCTCGAATTGTACACCGAAAAGGTAGGAAGATCTGGGCCCAATTATAAGGTCTTGCAACAAGAATGTCAAGTGTTTAAGGGGGGGGGGAGATTATAAGACTCCATGACTAAGTGTCTCACATAGATTGTGAGAAGTTGTGGTACTAGTTTGTGAAACTATGTTTGCAAACACATTATTATCATAAGCTTGGAACTTTTAGACCAGGTGGTTAAAATGAGGCCATTAGTGTTTGTTAATTTGGCTATTCACTATTTTTAGCTTGAAACGTTATAAAAAATAATGAAATTCATTACCTTTTTTTTTAATAGAAAGATAATGCATTTAACATGAATGTAAAGGAAATAACAAAAGTAAAAAACAACCAATAAAGTCACCTTATGTCTAAAGCTGAAGAGTGATTCCTCAAGCTAATGTCTTGTGAGGAGGAAACATAAGAACAACAATTCATCATAAAAGAGGAGAGAAAAAGGGGTAAATCGTCTAAGAAGAGGGAAATGTTGGATCTTATAGACCTTTTTTTGCCAAAAGATCAACTGCTTCATTTCTTTCATAATTAACCCTACATAAAGAAATGGAATCAAATTGATTTAGCAAAGTTTTACAATCTTGTAGAATACCATGATAGCTGTCAATGTCTATGTTTAGGTTTTCTAACCACTCTTGCGCTTGCTATAAGTCGATAACATATGTGACTTTGGTGTAGCCCTTATTTCGAGCAAGGTGTAATCATTCTCTAATCGCACTAAGTTTCGCTTTTAAAGGGGAAAGACCTACAATCTGTTTATGTAATGCCTAGAGAATAATATTATTGTGATCCAAACAAATGACTCTAACGCCAGAAGTTGAAGTAACATCTAAGAAAGCACCATCACATTCGATTCTTACCCACCCTTCCTTTGTTGTAATATCAAGCAAATCTAAAGACTGTCTCCTCCATTTTTGTTTTTCCTTCCTATAGAAGACCCACCACTCATTTGCTTTGTGCTTAATTTGCTCAATGCTTCCTTCATTGGTAATGGGTTCCTTAAAGATAATGTTGCTCCGTTGTTTCTAAACAACTTTAATGCCTGCCAAAAAAATGACATACCTTAGTAGGTTAACTCTTGTCCATTATGTTCTTAATCACATGCAATTTATTATTATCCAATTCCGCAACTCTTCAAAGGTTGATAGATTAGTAGGAGTTGAAATGCCTAAGGCCGCCTATAGTCTCCTAAACCAACTACAATTCAAATACACATGTTGGCCAATTTCTACTTCCTATTTATGGAAAGGGCAGAGGTGTTGGAAAGGAAGCCCTCTTTTGAACATATTTTCTCCTGTATCTAATCCATTATGTAAGATTCTCCAAATAAGGATTTGAGTGCTGGGGTATGTGGGAAGATTCCAAATCCATTTCTAAGACTTTGAGCTTTCATGAGGCTGGTCTTCTTTATAAATTTAAAGGTAGGCTGATTTTGTGCTCAGTTCTTCGTCCATCTAATGTAGCCATCTCTCCATGTTAGATTCTACTTCAAAATCACTAAGCATTAATGATCCCGGTATGTTATGGATCTTGTTATATAAAGGATAGCCAATGACATCCTCTTTCTACCCAATATCATTGTCCCAAACTTGAAATAGAAGTAAACTTCTATCATATTTGTTCAAAGGTCTGTATATTCTTTCTTTAATCAGTTTGTCTTCTGACCAAATGTCACTCCAAAACCTTGCTAGTCATCCATTCTTGACTTTAAAATGCGCTCTTTTCTCTATCCAATATAATCCCTCAAGCAATATTGAGTAGAAGGGCGAACCTTTCTTTTTCCTACCATTTCATTATTAGAGTCTATACTTTTGTGTGACGAAGGAGCTTTACGAAAGCTTTTTCCTTTTGAGGTGCCACGACAAATTTATGAAGTTTGCTTTGTTCCTCCTATAAATGTCCATTAAGCCTAATCCTCCTATTTCCTTTGGTTTCTTTAGCTTCATCCAGTTAATTTAATGCATCTTTTTTTTTTTATCTTCAATGCTCTCCCCTAAATGAAATCCTAATGAATTTGTTCAATTTTTCTAGTTAACCCTTTCAACATAGGTACAACCTGGGAATAGTAATTAATTATCCCTTGAAGAGTTAAAGATGCTAAGAAAGTTTGACCTGCCATGTTAAGGAGGTTTGATTTCTAACCTAAAAGTTTCCTTCTCAACTCTTTTAGGATGAAAGCGAGATCAAAATTTGTTAACTTGCCACCTTCTCAAATAGAGACATCTAGGTACTTACTAAAATCCATAGAAGGGCGAATACCAAAAATAGAAAAAATATGTTCCTTATCTGCCACAAGTGTATTCTGAGAGAAGAGGATACAGGATTTAGAGTAATTAACTCGTTGCCCTGACAAATTACCAAACCTAAACATAACTTCCATCATAACTTTAGCATTTTCTTCTATTGATTCACCTAGGAGAAGCAGATCATTAGCAAAAAAAATATGCAATAATGCCAGATTCGTACCTCTAACCTTTAAGGGACTCCATTGTTTGCTGGCACAATAGTATGAATAATTCTACTAAGGATCTGCATACCTAAGATAAAAAGGTATGGAGATAACGGATCCCCTTTGCTTAAGATCACGACTAACTGAGAAAGGTTCCATCATAGATCCATTTAGAACAAGTCTAAATTAAACTAACACCAAACGCAAATCTATCAACTTTATCCAAGATTGAGGAAAGTTTAAGGTTGTTAACGCAAATTGGATATAGTCCCATTCCATTCGGTCATAGGCTTTTTCCAGGTCTAATTTAACAACCATTTACTTTTTCCTTCCTTTTTTTTTGTTTTTTTTGTTTTTTGTTAATAGAGTGTAGGATTACTTGAAAAAGGATGACATTGTCCCTTGTTGATCTTCTAAGGATAAAACTGGACTGCTCTGGGCTAAGAATCTCTTGTAAAAGGGGTCGTAGGCGATTTACAAGGTGTTTTCACTACTTTATAGAAAGTAGTACACAAGCTAATGAAAGTCATTGTCAAAGTCTACCAACATTTTTTAAATATATAATTTCTCGAACCTATCAATGCCCTCTTAATATAAATTATAATTACCTCAATCATGAGATTAGTGATGTATGCATCTATCTTGATTTTTGAACATCAAAGCATACATTAAAAACGTAAAATGGTTTTGACATAAATATATTGAAGTCTTCTATATTTGTATCAAACTTTAATCTAAATCCTCTATATTTCAAGTAAATAATATGAATCTATTATATTTATATCTTCATAACAAATAAGACAATTTTTTTTTTCTTTGTGACATTAAAAAACATGTGCGACCACTATATATATAGGTGAACATGTACTGCAACATTAAAAACGTCAAACAAACACCAATGTTGTACCTCTTACTTCTCTTAGTTTGTTCAACTAAATCTCATGAAGTGGAACCCAAATGTTAAGTTTGTTCGATTGAATCTCATTAATGGATAGGTGCTTCTCCCACTCTTCTAGGATCAAACAATAACCCATAATTGCCCATGGACAATCATTTAACAATTTCACAACATATACTTTGTTTTTGAGACTCACCAGATACATATTAGCCTTGATAAAAGATGTCGAGATAACTCCATAATCCTTCCATGCATTCTTCATTATATTCATCACGGTAGTTTTGTTCAAATTTTTATCTACAATTATGTTTGCAATCATTAGTATCTTGTTCTCATTCTTACTTCCAGGGTCCTCTAACTCATCCAAGGCTACTTCAACAAAGTTTGGGTGTGATTAAGATTTGAAGAAGATGCTATTAGATCTGCAAGAAACACTATGACCTTTAGGCTGTGAAGAAGAAACTTAGACATATTGAATATCTATTAATAAAAGCAAACAAATGTCCAAGACTTAAAAGAAATGAAAATGTAATCAACATCTATGACATAAAGGAGAAGAACAACTCATGGAAATCTTAAGAAGGACAGATGCCAAGAAGAAATGCTTTGGATTTTTGATTTTGTATATTGTTATTTTTCTCCTTCTTTTCTTTATTGAACTATTTCTATATATTTGTTATTTTTATGGAAGATGTATAAAGCTCCATGAATGTAGCAAACTCTGCAAAAAGCCTAAAATTTACTTTTTACTTTTTAGTTATGTGCCCTTAGTAAACTCTGCAAAAAGCCTAAAATTTACTAAGAATGATGTACTAAGTATTTTGGTGGGGTGAAAAAAGAAAAAAGAAAAAAGGATTTAAATATCCATCATCTTTTGAGTTGCATTCTAGTATATTTCATTATGCCATTTTCTTTTTTAAGCTATCAAAAAGACACATTAACTAGCCATGTACTAATTAGAATAATTATTTCTCAAAAATATATCTTATTACCTTGTTTACTGGAAAATTAATTTGGGAACTTTTGTTCTTGATGACTTTTTTATACACTCTTTATAGAGAATAGATTTTGTATAATATAATTTTGTATTGCCTTCTAAGGGGAAATAAAAAGATCAAGCAATAGACCATCATGCCCTCAACTAATAAGAAAAAGTAACTGACTTTTGATTATTTTTCAAAGACTAAATAGGGGCATATTAATTTTTCTGGTCATATTCTTATTGCAATTAGTAAGATAAAGTAAATATTTGAATATGTATTTCTTGTAATAAAAAATTACTTTAAAAAAATATTGAAACATAAATTTTTAGTTTATTTTTAGTAATAGTCACTTTTAAAACATAATTTTTCTATTCCTCATCTAAACTGTTTGAAAAAAAAAATAAGGGACTTTAAGAATTTATTGTTTTTTTTTTCTTCAAGCATTGGCAATGATTCTTATTTCATTTTGTTCAAGTTACATCAATTTATAGTTTTTTATCAAGAAACTTACAATCTAAAAGTTTAGAGAGTATAAGATTCGAAATATAAACACATTATCTGAAGTTTCAATATATCCTAACTTACTACTGTTGACTATGATAATAGATAAATCACATACTGGGATGGATAGTCCTATGAAACTATAAGAGAAAAAGAAAATAAAAGTAAATGGTGTATATTCTAAGAAAACTACTAGCTAGTCAATAACTAGTTAATATCCATATAAATTCATATAATATCTATTGTAAGTTTATGAATTTTTAAATTAAAAGGATTAAATAAATTTGTGTTTTGAATTATTGAAAATTAGAAAAGACAAATAACAAGCATATGTAAACAAAAGATAAAAGTAAAGGGACACGGAAAATATAACAAATAAAATTGCCAATGTGGTAAGGGAAAGAAAGACAATGGAAAAGTTAAGAGGTATTGGTTAAATAAAAACTACATTATATGTTCAAAAGGATTAAGCTTTTTTATTTTTAAATAGTATTCTTTCAAATTATATGTTGTTATGAACGAAACAAAAAAATAAAATTAAAATAAGTTTTTTAGATCCTCCAGGTGCCATAAGGAATCACATGTAATTAAGAAAGATATAGACCGCCAACTTTTATCTTATTGGTGCATCTCATTTCTAGTGTCATGTTTGGTATACAGTAATTATTTAGAATGGAATGGAATAAAAATATATTAGAATGGAATGAGGATCAACCTTTATTTAAAAATGCCTATCAAATGAAATCATATTATGTATAAATAGTATTAATTGAAAAATATACACTTAATTATGGAATATAATAATTTATTTGAAAGTTAAATAAGTAATTTTAAGCTAATGTAATTAATAAGGATGGATAAAAAGGAATTGCAATTCCACCATTATTCTCCCTTAAAAGCAGAATCGACGATTCAATGGAATCATTATTCATCCTTTCAAATTACACTTCTAAATATAAAGAAAAAGAAAAAAATTTGAAATCATAATTTTATTTTGGTCCATTTTTACATACCAAATATGACATAAGTACTGCATCAATAGTTGAAAAATCTGTTTTTCTAGGTTTATAAGGTGTTAGCACCAAAAAAAAAAAATTACTTTAAGAATCTCTTTATTTTATTTGTAAAGTTCTTAAATAGAGATCCTTAATATTCATTTATATTATTTATAGGACCCATAATATAAAGTTTTAATAAAATTAACACTTAAAAGACAATATGACAAGGACCCCAAAAAGAGAAGGATTTGACTTTAATGAAGAAGGTTCTTCGTATAAGGTTTTTCATTTTAGGTACCTATCCTAAGGAGCTCCATTGGTGATGCTCTTATTAAGGTGGTTCTGATTGAGGAAGGTTGCTGATGATCTACTCAAATTCAATTTAAAAATAGTTAAGTAAAGCTCAAATTACTTGAGTAAGTAATTGATTCAAGCTTAAGCATTGCAATATTTTATCTTGATTAGGTTGTAAGCTTAATGGAGATCAAGTTGTGTAATAAATGTTAGTTGAATTTTAAGCGAGTTTGGATATTAATTTTATTTATACTATTAGGAAAAAGAATTCTTTCAATAAATTAATTTGAACGAGTTTAATTAAATCGACTTTGAACTTATTGAATTTAACTGAGTTTAATTGAATTGATTTTGAACTTGATGAAAGGCATTACGCGTTAAGCTCGACTACTGTAAGTTATAAATTTGATTCAAGTTGATTTTGAGTTTAAGATGTGATATTGTATTATTTTGATCATTTGAAAAATTGAAACTCATACTATGTTTGTCATTGTTTTTCAAATTTGAAGAGAAAAGAGAGGGAAAAAAATTGGAGCGGATTTGAAAATAAAAGAGTGTAATGAAAATTTTAACTTTTACTTGTAATGAGAGCATGAGACAATGAAATCGGTAGTAATATTTTTATGTTTTTAATTTGGTTAGTAGTGTAAAAAGAAAATTATCTTCTATCTTACTTTAGCGAATAATTATCATAAAAAGAAAGAAAATTAGAAAAATATAACCCATATTTCAATACTTTTGCTATCATTTTTTTTTTCAACAAATGCACAACATACCTTATTGTTCAAGATTTAATATTAAATCCTAAATCACATGCATGTGATTAAAAAAAACCTTAAGTTAGCTCATCATAAATGAGAAAACCCAAAATGATGACTTTAAATCCCAAATTAAAATTGTAGATAGTAACGATTATAAAACTGAAAGTGAAGGGAAGTAACAATATTGTTAAATTTATTAGTAATTAGGTAACAAATATTCACATTTTGTAACTCGTATAAAAGGAAATGTAAAAGAAGAGATAGGTATCAAAATTTCTCAAGGAAAAAGATCTACAGGAGCAAAGCTCGCTTAAAGTAGCCAACTTCTTTTACTATTCTTGATCTTGTGAAACTTTTCCATCCTTCTCGTAATCAGTCAAAGTACCTCACACAACAAATATCAAGTGTTAGTAATCTATGACTCATCGCATTTGTATCCGAAATT
Source organism: Lumnitzera racemosa (assembly GCA_024138005.1). Classification (NCBI taxonomy): domain Eukaryota; kingdom Viridiplantae; phylum Streptophyta; class Magnoliopsida; order Myrtales; family Combretaceae; genus Lumnitzera; species Lumnitzera racemosa. The sequence goes on from JAMXBC010000003.1 coordinate 15,146,305, forward strand.
ACAAAGCAAATATGAGGGAAGAAGAGAGAGAGAGAGTTAGGGCTTGAAAGAACCTTAGTAGAGAGTCAAAGAGACTTAAAAAAAGATTCAAAAATCAACCCTAATAATTATATTAGGTTTAATGGATATTGCACTGGGCTTTTATTTGATAAAAGAAGCCTATCAAAATGCCTACCATATGATTTTTGATACTTGTAAAGCCTATTTGAATGCACCTACCGCATACTCAACTATAGATAATATCATTTGTTTTATTTTATGTCTTTTGTTTGTTAGTTACAAATATCATAAAAAAAATGTCAAGGCATATCCTATTAGCACTTAAGAAAAACCGAATACTGGAAATTGTTGTTGTTCTATATAGTTAAGTTTTTGTATGACTCCTGATAAATGTTGGATAAAATGTAGTTGGCCCTTACAAGTATGGAAACGATAACTACTTAGAGTCATATAATATATTCTTCTATTTTTTAAATATGAATTGAATGAATATTTGTTTTTCTAAAATAAAATATGTGGTTGGACATAGGTATAAAATCGATGGAATTATTACTGTTTTAGAACATTATCAAACCGAATTACAATTGTTGTTTATCTTTTAAAAATATGTTATTAAACTTTACACTATATAACTTATTATAGATGTCTCAAGATTATAATAGAGAGACCAATTATAAATTAATTCAGTTTATCCTCATATTTATTTATATATTTATCTTGATGAAGGATTAGTGGTGATACGAATCTGGTAACTGCATAATTATTTGAAAACCTCCATGGGAGAAGATTGAAGTCTTTTTTTTTTTGTCACATTATTTATTCCAATTATATTCCAACTTTATAGATATAATTAAGCAATTTAAATTTTATCTATTTGAGATGTATGTGGGTTTGTATCCTCCACCATAAAATTAAAAGGAAAACGAAATATTAAAAATTTGTTTGCACAAATTGCTTTTTATTTTCATTTTCAATAGCATTTTTTTCTTTTTCATTTTGCTTATATCTGACACTTACCAACTGTGTCATTAGGTTCATCAACACTGGAACACGTGCTCTCTTATCTCCTTAAGTTTTCGTAGCAAAGCACGATAGAGAGATTCGTGGAACAGTGTAAAAATCTTCCACATAAATAAAATAAAATGCCACTTTATTAGGAGAATAATAAATAGAAACTTATTAATAAATATCGATAACGTTATTGTTAGAGTATTACAAAAATAAACTTTATAATTTTAGAAATAATTTGTTTTGCACATCAACTATATAATAAAAGCTAAAAAGAAATGCAAATTCCTTTCCAGAATGAAATTTCTCACCGTAGTGGTTTTGAAGTAATTATTTATTTGGGTTAACTTTACAAATAGTATTCAAATTTTGCAAAATGGATAATTTATTACATATATTTTGATAATATCAATTTACCATTTTATTAAAATTTTCATGATAATTTTTCTATTTAAATTAACTTTTGTTAAGTTTATTTGTTGATATGGACACAAATACAAAATAAGAATTGAACATTCCAATTATCTAAAGGTCAAGAGATGGCTAGAATAGCCGCTTAAGACATAGTTGGTTGCCATCCACTTCAAAAAGTGAATGGTTCGACTTTGACAACCATGTATCAACTCTTCATTTATCTTTATATTTATATCAGTAAATAGATTTGATAAAGTTAATTCAGATAGTAAAAAATAATTATGAAACTTCAATTAAGTAATAAATTGATCTTTTCAACAATTTATATATAGTAAAATGCATATTTTAATAAAGTTTAGATATCATTTATGTTATTCACTCTTCTTTATTTTATAAATGATAAAACAAGTATATTACGATAATTATTTGATGTTTGTAGTGAACATGGAAGTTAGGTGTTATTACCTAAACCAAACTGAATCATAAAATATATTATGGTTTGGATTAGATGTATCAATTGAACTATAAATCATATAAAGAATACTAGATTGTGAGTTTAGTTTAGTTAGATTGAGCTTTTAATCCATTTTAGTGAAAAAGTCTTAGTATGGTTAGGTGGTTAAACACAGTCAGGAAGAATAATACAGTCAATTCAATTATGTGAACAAAATAGTGAAACATGAATGTATTCTCAAACCAAATGGAAAGTACAAAAGCTTAATGTGTGGATGGGTTTAGTTTGGTTTAGATGGTTTAGTCCTAGGATGTGTATAGAACTCCAGGTAAGGCTAAAAGCAGCTTTGTCCTATGTTCGCAAAACGTTAAAAATTAAAATCTTTTTTTTTCTTTTAAAGAAAGAGGAAAAATATTAAAATCCCTGTAAAGAAAGCATTTAATAATTCATAGAGCCAACAAATCAAAAGATGAAAATATATATAAAAAGAAGAAGAAGTCTAGCACGTATCAAACCATGCCAACACCCTAGGTAGCGATATGCAAGTGGGCTTTGGCTCGTAAGCTAACCTGTTTAATCCGTTTTTAAAATGAATTTGTACTAAAGTTTGTTGGCTAGTTTAAAAGTGAGCCAAATAAGCCTAACTCGTTTAAAAGCAGGCCAAATAAGTCTAACTCATTTAAAAGCAGACCAAATAAGCCTAACCTGTTTAACTCGCGGGTCAAAGTGGGTTGATTTGGGTCGACCCGTTGAACCCATTTTTTAAACAAGTTAAGGTTGAGATTTTCTTACCGTTTAAAAAGTAGGCCAAATGAACTCGATCCGTCTAATCCATTTGCACACTTCTAACCCTACGGTCCAAATAAGGATTAGACACCATCTAATACTTAACCTAGCATTATGACAATCATAATGGTCACAAGCTAAGTGAATAAAGCTTCAAGATCTAGTCAATAATCATATTTCAACATCTTCAGAACATGTCGACCTACACGATTTTACTTACTAGATTTAGTTGATGTGTTAATGTGCTATATATGCTCTTATATTTGCAACAATCCTACTCCATAAATAGCCTTAGTATTTCCATGATAACTAACTTTGACTTCCTTATGCACTTAGCCTACATAAATAGCCTTAGCATTTCCATGATAACTAACTTTGACTTCCTTATGCACTTAGCCTACATTCATCTCTCTACTCTATTATAAGTGCTTACTAACTTAAGTATTAAAATAGTTACATTAAATAATATCTCAATATGTTTGACCATGTTCTTTTTTTTTTTTTAAGGCCCATCACACATTAGTGCAAGGTCCAATCACACTAAACTCTATTAGCAAAATTCTATTGATCACTTTTTGAAAATATGTTATTGAATTTTACACTATACACAACTTATGATACATGTTTCAAGATTATAAGGTACAGAACCATTATGAATTAATGTGATTTAACCCCATTTTTACTTACAACCATATTAAAGTCACTTTTTTTTTTGGTCACATTATTTATTCGAATTATATATGCAGTTTATGGATAAAATTAAGAAATTCAGAATTTATTATTTGAGGTGTACGTGGATTTGTATCCTCCACTATTAAATTAAAAGGAAAACGAAATATTAAAAACTTGTTTGCACAATTTTTTTTTTTTTTTTTTGCTTATATCTGACACTTGCCAATTGTGTGATTACATTCGTCATCGCCTGAATACGCGCTCTCTCATCTCCTCACTGTTTCATGGCAAAGCTGGATCGTAAAACTGATCAGACATCCTAAAATCCTCCTTATAAATTCCATTGTTAATGAGAAAACTCTCTTTTAATTGTCTAAATTATATTTACATAATAATTATAAAAAAAATTCAAATTCATCTCATTCACTTTTCAACTGCTATCCATTATTTACAAACCTTTCCATTTATATATTTAAAATTTTCTATAATACATACTTTTATGGTTGCTATTATTTTATTTATCCATTACTTTAATTACCTAACATTACTATTATTTGGAAAATTCATTATACTTTTTATTTAACCAATATCTACTATTGTAGTAAGGATTTTTTCTTTAAAATATTTATTACAGTTTTGATTTAATTAATATATATTATTGATGTTATTTTATATTATGGAGCCAAAACTTTTTTTATATTTTTTTAGACATACAGTGGTGTATCATCTGCTGGTTAAGATTTAAGAGAGTAACAAAAACAAATTTGTCAATAAATATCAATAATACCAATGTTAGGATCGTATAAAAATAAAATTTGCATATTCCGTTTCACATGGCGAAATACTTAAAAAGAAGTGCACATTCCCTCACTTTATGTAATTTCTCACTATTGACCAAAGAAAAAAAAAATGTAATTCCCACCAATTAATTTTATATATGATGATAAATCTATATCACAATAACCATTTTATGTTATTATGTCACATATATGGAAATGAATCGAAATGAAATCGCAATTTTGAATTCTATTCCCTTTTTCTATATATAAAAGTATAATTTGAAGGTGGAATCACAATTTCATAGAATTATTAATTCCGTTTTTAGAGGAAAATTCGATTTCATTTTTAAAAGGATAGAATCAGAATTTCATTCCACCCTCATTAATTGTATTGACTTAAAATTACTTATTTAACCATCTAATAAATTATGACACATAATAATTGAGAGTATTTTTAACAATTAATATAATTCACACATTTAATATCATTTTATTCCATTCCATTTCATGTATATTTTTAAATATAGAAAATGATTTATCATTCTATCCCTTATTTTATTTCATTTCATTCAAATCCACATCATTCCATATCAAATGTGACATTAGCTACCATTATAACTTAATCTAGGTATAGTTTGGATCAATTTATCATTCAAATCTAATCAAATAATAAAGGTATGATTATATCAACTAATCAAAGTAAAAATCACCAAATACTTGATGTAGTGGGAATTAGTTTTTAATTTTATTTAGTTAGTGTTTGATTGTAAGGATTGAACTGAACTCAAAAAACTGGACATGATAAGTATAATGGACAGTATAAGCTTATTGTACTATGTTTGGTTTACATAGTACTAGACAATATATTTATATTAAAAAAATTAATTATTTATTTATAAAATAAATAATTTTTTGTAATATTTAATAAAAATAATATTCATAAACTTAATATTATAATATTGAGGAATATTTTTGAGAATACAAAATATTTTTTATTTTTGTCCAGTAAATTCCATTTTCGTACATAGTACAAATATGACAAAATTTAAATATTTTATTTAGCCCATCAGTCTAATTTTTGTTCAATTATTAAGCAAATTTACAAATTAAATATGGAATAAAATTTTTTATCTAGTTTAGTACTACGAAAATTATATAATTAAACACTATCATAGTGTAAATGTTTCGGTATGATTGAATGGTTAAACCAAATTTTGAAGAATGGCACAATTCGGTTCGATCGAGTGAATTAAATGGTGAACCGTGAATGCATTTCCAAACCAAAGGGAAAATGCAAAAATCGAATTGTGGGGTCAATTTGGTCCGATTCAGACGGTTTATATCCCAACAGTAGCTTGGATGCATACAGAACTTCATGTAGCGTTAGAAGAAGCTTTAACCTCCGCTCGCACGGCATGAAAATCCCTGATAGAGGAAATATTTAATAATTTCCAAAACCAAAAAATCAGAAGACGAAAATATGAAAAAAAAAAAAAATCTGACACGTATCAAACCAAACCAACTCCCTATGGTCCACTAAATCCAGAAAATCCATTCCACTGAGAGAGAGAGGGAGAGAGAGAGCAGAAGCTGCACACAAGCGCGCGCGAACATGCCGCTATGGAAGAAGTCGGCTTTCCGGTGGTTGGATTTCGACTTCCAGATATCAACGATATTCCGATGGCCGGAACTAGATTTCTCCTGGAATTTCCCGTCGCCGAGCTTCAGGTGGCTCGATTTTGTTGTAAATGATTTACTCTGGGCAGTTATTACGGTGTTAGAATCTTTAGTTTTAATGGCCATGTTGTGTGCGTTCTTCGTGTTGTGTTATTTCGAGATGTAAGGTCTGTGCATGACTGCTAGTAATATATATATTTACGCACTAATATTTTTACCTTTTTGTTTTGTTTGTTTACTTTGTAATGAATTGGGAAATGCATCGTTTCATTTTTTTTCTAATCTCCAATATGGTTGGACAAAATGTGATTCGGTTGTTTGAGATGTAATTGATTTTTTTCTTTTGGTCGAATTTTCTCAGTTAATTTGGAATTGCAATTATTAAAGCTCTTTTTAGTTAGTAGTAACTAGAATAAAAAACACTGGTGGTTGCAATGAGAATGCTGTTAAAATTAATATGGGAACTCCAATGATCTTGATGGGATGTTACATTCCTCATCCAACTTTAAAGGTGATTATAGGAGTTAATGGAATAAAGTTTTCAATGGCAAGATAATGATATGAGGGTCTCATCAACGAGATTATGAAACAAAACTCAGTTTTTGGCATATGAGAATTAAAATGGAAATATAGAGAATCTGATTTCAATAAAAATAGCTAACAACGAGAAAAATCTAAATTTATTGAGAATAAAGATATCTCATAACTGAAAATAGATTTAGATTTAGAAAAAGACGAAAAAGGATTATTGATATTAAAAAATATTTTTGTACCCTTTTCTTCTGATATATCTTTGTAATGTTTCATTTTTAAAATCTTCTTTCATAAAAAGGAAACTAAATACTAATCTAACTCTCATTTATTATTGTATGAGGATTTTTTTTTAGGTAAGGTCAATATATATATATATATATATAAATAGTACAAGGAAGGGGAAACATCCCATAGATAATTAAAACACCCATAAAAGTGAAATAATAAGTAAACTAAAAATCTAAAGAGCAAACTACTGCAATTGTGAAGATTCAAAAGTAGAAGTTAAGAGATACTAGAAGAGAGCTACCAATGAGACCATAAGCAAACTCTCTAGGTTCTCTTACGATTTTTTCCCTTCTTTTTCTTCTTCTTCTTCTTAGAATGCTTTGCCAATTTGGAGGAAAACGAGACGACATATCACTAATGAAATTTGCTAAAGTCATGTTGAGAGAAGAATATGACTTTAGTGATTCATTGGCACTCGTAACTTCATCTTCAACCTGATGCCCATTGTTCACCATAACATAGTTATTCTCATTAGAGTACTTAGAGGATTTTATTTCAATTGGCATCTTGGATACCACATTCAAATTCTTAATAAGAGGAGCAATCTCAACTATCTTCACATTTACGGTTTCGAGATTAGCTTACATGTGTTCACTGCCTTCAAAGAGCAAGCATTCATATCATGACAAAAAATATTATAGTAGGGGCAACTAAGGGGCTTTCACCGGTATTCAACTTTAAATGGAACTTTTCTACCATCTATAAAACAGATGAAGATTGAGTTTACAAAATCACTATTAACTTGCATCTCAACACATACTCGAGCAAAGCTCAATCTTTCTTGTCTATAGTGGTAAAGTTAACAATCAATGGTTTACTAAGTCTACTTGCTACATAGCTAATGCCCTTCTTATGGTAAAACTCCATAGGGACATTCTAAAGCTTAACCCATACAGGTAGAGAGTTAAGAACTTCACTTACCCATGAAATACTCATCTCCCATCATTGAAGGATAAGGAATCAACTTACGAAGTACTAAAGGGTTTTAAGAACCTTTACAACTTGCCCATCATTTTGAAACTTAAAGAGAAAGGTACCTCTCTCATTACTCAAAACCTTACTCAAACAAAAGATGTTGTACTACATGGGCAATCTTTTCTATTACTGGAAAAGGAAGAGTTTCCAAAAACACGACCAACAATCATATTCTCCCAAAAGTGAGCTCCAAATTATGCCACTTCTTTTGATGGAGCCACAATTAACTCATACCCATCCATAATAGAAGGGTAATAATCAAGAGAATACTCGAGATCTACCTTTGAAGATGGGATTCAACGTATCTCAGCAATTGATTTGTGTTCTCTAGCCTCTTTCGAAGGAGCAAAAGATGGTGGAGGGTAGAAAGGAGTCTTCATCGGCATGGAGGAAGAGGGATGAGCCAAAACTAAAGCCTCTTTGAAGGACATTATTGCCCGACTAGCTTTGACTGGAACAAAATAGCTATCACATCCACCAAAGACAAAGGAGAAGGCGACTTGCCCTTACTTAGGGCAGACCAAGGAGAAACCAATAAAGAGGATGGTCCATGCACCCCCAGAATTGAAGACGTAGCTTGAGAAGATGAAGACATTGGGGGGGAGCTGAAGTTATACCCTTAGCCTTCGCCGGAGTATGCTATTGGATAGAGACAGTGGGCTTTGACTTGATGGGAGTAAGGAAAGCTATGCAGAGCCGCCAATAAGCATAGATACGAGAACAAGCCACAGACAGCAAAACCTTAGCCTTTAGAGAAGAAAACCCAAAAAGCAAGGGCGTCAAAAAGAGTAGACAACAAACAAGAAAGACTGACATCAATGAGAAACCTGATTGACAACAAAGGAGGGGTCAACAACTTACAAACCAAAGATTAGTAGAAATTAAGGTGAAAGAAAGAAATCAAAATCCTAAAGAGAAGAGGGCAGGAATGCAAAACTCAAACTAGAGAGAGGAGAGAGCATCTTCTCTCTCTAATAGTGTCTTATGAATTGACATCTTGCTTAGCTGATAATTGTTAAAGCTTGGTGGAAACAATTATCTAGTATAAGAATTTTCATGGTAAGGTTGTATATAAATTACTAATTGCAAGTTTGATTGTACTTAAATTAAGTGATAAAGATGTCAATGTAATGTGCCTAAAATGAGATACCAAGATCAACTGACATAACAAACCAAATCAGTGCAGTTCATTAAGGCTATTCATCAAACTAAACTAAATTGTAAAATAAGTTTTTTTTTAAAAAAAAAAATTTCGATTCAATTCGTGGTTTAATTTATAGAAGGTTCAAACGATTTATGATCAGTTAAGAGGTTGAACTGAGTCGAACCAAACTCTTTGAACTTGAACCAAAAAGCTTCTTATTTAAAAATAAAAAATAAATGACATTTTTTACTTTTAAATCATATTAACATTTCATTTTAATCTTATTTATATTTTGTTTTATTATCTCTCTTCTCATACTTAACTTCTACTATCTACTTCTTCTCTTTCATTGTCATTTTTCATGTCTCAACTAAATTTTCATACTTTATAAGATGTAATATTATTATTACATAATGCCATGTAGCTTTAACTCTTACAAATGTTTCTCATTTTAAATATCAATGTTTGATTAAAAACTTTAATAACTACCTCTATTATCAAATAATAGTAGATGATGTACTCACGTTTTGTGTGCAAAAATTATAAAATGGTTTAGACTCTATAATATAGACAAACGCCAATAATATATGTTAATAAAATCAAAATTGTAATAAATTTTTTAAAAGAAAAGTCTTTATTGCCATGTAAGCATATTTTCTGGTTAATTGTAAGTTGTTAGTTATAGATAGTTAAAAAGAGACTTTACCTTTAATATAATACTAGTAAATGTACACCTACTCTGTGTATGCTAAAATTAAGCTCAATTATTTTAAAACATAATATAATTACTAAATAATATCTAATGATCTTGAAAAAGAATTGTGAATAAGGAAAGAAAAAAAATGGCACATGAGATGATTTTTTTCCCCAAAAAGATAAAGATTCAAAATAATCACTTGCCAAATAAAGTGGAAAAAGAAATGAAAGGAAAAGTGTAGGGTCAATTACAAGTTTGAATTTAAAAATAAAAAATAGTACTATTTTCTTTTTTTGTTTTGGGTAATAGAATATAATCGTTGTTTAATTATTGTGTTTGAGAGAAAATGATGTGAGTGAAAAGAATATGAATTGGTTTATTGGTCGCTTATAAATTGATCCTATAAAATTGGTAGTTATGATAGTTAAAAAAGAGGTTTCACTTTAATAATATAGACAACAAAGTGCTTTTAGAACCTGATTCAAACCAAATTCAACCGTATTTAAAGTGATTTGGTTTAGAATCCTGAATTGTTAAAAGCAGTTCGGTTTATTAAAAATTTAAATGGAACCGTTTAAAATGTGATTTGATTCAGTTCGACCCATGAACTAAACCGAATAATGAACACCCTTACAATTGGCATGGATTATTTCTTGTGCCTTCAAATGTTCTATTTTTATTTGAGAATGGGGGCTTTTTTTCGAGCTTTCTTGAGTTTCGATAGAAATTTTAGCACTAGTGCTAACAACAAATTAATTGAATATGGGCCATAATTATTAGCCTTCCTTCATGTACTTATTCATGTCGTAATTGTGTTTTTCACATTATGTGTTATGTTGAGTTTGCATTTTTCTTTTGCAATTGTATTTATAATTAAAAGAGGTTTGTGTTATGGTATTACCGTATCTTGCTAAAAATTATTAGCTATACATCGAATTGGAATAGTTATAGATGGATTGCTACAACACCTCGTCATGGTTAAACACAAAAGATATGGTTCCAAAGCCCAAGCGTTTGATTTGCATCATGTCTGATGATCAGGTCCTTGAGAGTTATATTCGTCAAGGTTTTACAAATATTTGCAGTGTAGCTCCACAAATAACAAACGTTTGTTCTTCTTTGCTTTTAACTTTTTCTTTTTTAAATCTAAAACATCAACTTCTTCAAATTATGTGGTTTATAGATTTTTTTCGATTGCTATTGGAATTATTCAAACTTAATTGCATTATGAAAGGGATCAACTATGAGCCCTTAGTAAACACTGCAAAAGCCTAAAATTCACTAAGAATGAAGTGCTAAGTATTTTGGTAGGAAAAAAAAAAAAGAAAAAAGCAATTAAGTATCCACCATCTTTTGAGTTACATTCTAGTATATTTCATTATGCCATTTTCTTTTTTAAGTTGTCAAAGACACATTAATAGGCCATTTACTAAATAGGACAATTATTTCCCAAAAACACATCTTATTATCATGTTTACTCAAAAATTAATTCGAAAACTTTTATTCTTGATAACTTTTTTATACTCTCTCTGTATAGAATAGCTTTTTTAAGATATAATTGTGTATTGCCTTCTAAGAGGGAATAAAAATGTCAAGTAATATACAATCATATGCCATCAAATAAGAGGAAAAAGTAAATGACTTTTGATTATTTTCAAAAAGACTAAATAAAAGAGTATTAATTTTTGTGGTCATATTCTTAATTAAATACTACAATTAATGAGATAAAGTAAATGCTCCAATATGTACTTCTAGTAATAAAAAATTACTTAAAACAAATATTGAAACATAGATTTTTAGTTTATTTTTAGTAATAGTCATTTTTAAGACATAATCTTTTTTTTTTCCTCATCTAAACTATTCCAAAAAATAAAGGGGGAGTAAGCATTTAGTGATTTTTTTTTTCCAAGCATCGGCAATGACTCTTATTTCAATTTGTTCAAGTTAGATCGATTTATAGGTTTTTATCAAGAAACTTACAACCTAAGAATTAGAGATGATAGGATCTGAAATATAGATACATCATTTAAAATTTCAATGTACCCTATATAGGAAATACTTTAGTATGTATGTAAATGTATCCTAGCCCGCCATTATTGACTATAATGATAGATAAATCGCATACAGAGATAGACAGTCCTATAAAAATATAATAGAAAAAGAAAGCAAAAGTAAAGTGCATATATTCTAAGAAAACTACAAGCTTATCAATAACTAGTTGATATCCATATAAATTCATAAAATATTTATTATAAGTTTATGAAAATTTAAATAAAAGGAATAAATAAATTTGTGTTTTGAATTGTTGAAAATTATAAAAGACAAATAACAATCTTATGTAAACAAAATATAAAAGGAAAGGGATACGAAAAATATAATAAATAAAGTTGCAAATGTGGTCAGGGAAACAAAGATAGTAGAAAAGTTAAGGGGTATTAGTTAAAAAAAGACTACATTATATGTTGAAAACGATTATGCTTTCCTATTTTGAAAAAGTATTCTTTCAAATTATATACTTTTATGTAGGAAAGGAAAAAATAAAATTTGAATAAATTTTCAAGATCCTCCAAATGCAATAGCCAATCACATGTAATTAAGAAATATATAGACCACACATTATTTGAGAACGAAAAAAGTAAGTTTTGTGCTATTTCACAGAATTTGCCAACCTTTATCTTATTAATGTATCTCATTTCTAGTGTTTCGTTTTGTATGTAGTAAGTCTAAAATGGAATGAAATAGGAATATATTAGAATGGCATGAAGATTAGAATAATAAATCATTTCCTTTATTTGAAAATACCCATTGAATGAAATGAAATGTAATAACATTATGTGTAAATAATATTAATTGAAAAATATATATTTAATTAAGGTATATGTTAATTTATTTGAAAGTTAAATAAGTAATTTTAAGTTATTGTAATTAATGAAAGTGGATGTATAGGAATTGCGATTCCATCCTCTGAAAAATGGAATCGAATTCTCCCTTAAAAGTAGAATCGAGGATTCTATGTAATCATGATTTGTTTTTTCAAATTATACTTCTAAACATAGAGAAAGAGAATAAAATATGAAATTACGATTTTACTTCGATTCATTCTTACATAACAAATATGAAATAAATGCCACATCAATAGTTTAAGAATCTTTTTTTTTTTGGGGTGGGGTGGTGGGGGAGGTGTTTAGTGTTTTATAAGGTGTTGGCACGACAACAACAAAAAAAAAAAAAAAAAACTTACTCTAAAGATCTCTCCATTTTAACTATAAAGTTCTTAAATAGAAATCTTTAATATTTATTTATATTATTTACGGTATTGGATCCACAAGATAAATTTTTAAAAAAATTAACACTTCAAAAACAATAATGATGTCTTTTTAGGGTCCTCAAATAAGGATCCTAGAAAGGAGAATGATTTAACTTCAATAAAAAAGGTTCTCCATATGAGGTTTTTTATTCTAGCTTCCTATACCATGCTAAGGAGGTTCGTTGGTGATGTTCTTATTAATCTGGTCGTGAACAAGAAAAATTTGTTTATGATTTACTCAAATTTGATTTGAAAATAGTTACGTCAAGCTCAAATTCTTAAGTAGGTAACTAATTCAAGCTTGACTTTTGCAATATTTTATCTTGATTAGCTTGTGAACTCAATGGAGATTGAGTTGTGTAATAAATATTAATCGGAGTTTTAATTTAGTTTAAATATTAATTTTATTTGTACTATAAGGAAAAAGAAATTTTTTTAATAAATCAACTTTAAATAAGTCTAATTAAATTGAGTTTGAACTTATTAGATTTAAATGAGTTTACTTGAATTAATTTTGAATGTTAAGATGAATTACTTTTCAAGTTGAATTGGAGTTTAAAATATAATATTATATTATCTTAAATTCACACGTTTACTTTCTACTTACTTTAAAGTCCTATTTATTCTGCCGAAAAAAAATCCCATTTAAAATCTTGTTGAAAGCATTGAAAAGACGAAAATGCGGAACCAAGATGAAAGTATCTTTAGCGCTGCAAAAACTAAAAAGATGCTAGTTAATTTATTGCTGTCAGTGCTGCATGAGTCACTCCTCAACTGACAACCACAATCAATAATTTTTTATCATCTGAAAAATTGAAACTCGTACTTTGTTTGTCAATATTTTACAATTTTCGAGAGAAATGAGAGGAAAAACATCGGAGTGAATATGGCAATAAAAGAGTAAATGAAAAACATGACTTTTACTTGTCATGAGTTGGAGACACTGAAATTGGGATGCCGAAATAATATTTTTAAGTTTTTAATTTGCTTAGTGGTGTAAAAAGAAAATTATGTTCTATCTTACTTTAGCAAAAAATTATCATAAAATGAAAGAAAATTATAAGCATAAAACTCATATTTCAATATTTTTGCTATCATTTTTTTTTTAAAATGCATAACATGCCTTCTTTTTCATGATATAATATTAAATCCTAAATTACATATACGTGATTCAAAAAACCTTAAATTACGAATCATAAATATGAAAACCTAAAATAATAACTTAAATGCTTCACATTAGTGTGTTGAAGCCCTATTTGCCTTGAATTTCAAGATTAGCATGGGAATTTGAAGAGTACGAAGCGTTATGGAGCATTCTATGAGAGTTTAAGTACGACTTGGGATTTTTTTTTTTTTTTTCGCATACATGTTATCAAGACTCCAATAAAACAATTAACAAATGCATAACAGAAAAGAACAAGATGTGAATTTACTAGGATAAAAAATATGGGATAAAGTTAAAATCAGCGTCAATCTTTATACGTTTTTTTTTTGCTTAATACATAAAATTTAAAATTATTAAAGAATATATTTGAAATTATGAATTATCGAATATTGAATTCAAATTGTTTGTCTTTATTAACTTAAAAAAATTAGAAGTAAAATTGTTATAATTTAACCGCATCATCACTGATTTACTATTACAATAAATCTACATTCGAATTTAGTAAAAATATCACGACCATATGTTTTATTTATTCTCAAAAATATTATAATAATAACTTCGCATTAACTTCCTTTTTATTCTCTCCCACCAAATTAAATAAACGGGATTCCTTATTCTATCTCATTTCATCGCTGAGCTTAAGTTTTTAGTAGCCAAATTTCCCTTTGTTTCCTAATATTTCTACCAAGAGAAACTTGAATTTCGAACATTACAAACCCTACGTAGCCCTATCATTGTTCATTTACATCCATATTTAGTCACAAATCTTGATCCGAATGGACGATTGCGACCTACATTCACAATCTCTTCATCAGGTTTCAAAATCAACTTCCATTTATTCGTTTGTTTTATCAATTTCTGTGTAGATGAATTTTATATTGTTTAATTTATTTTTTTCACTTTCTGCAGTTTCTGCATAGTGAAGGACTCCTTCCATCTGCAGAAAACCAAGAGAAGAGAGAGAATGTCATACAGAAGCTCAATGAGGTCTTGTTGTTTACTTAATTAAATAGTTACTTTTTTCTTTCCATGTTAATGTTTTAGTCGTGTCGGTTTCGTATTTTATCTCAATTTTCATCCTCGTCCTTGTGCCTCCTAATCGTAATTTAATGCGTCAGACGTTGGCTCCATATGCTGGTCAATCTTCCTTTTGTAATGCTTTAGCATTGCGAAGTTTATTGTTTTTCCACTGCTTCATAGGGTCGATCATCCAATTTCGAGTGTTGGGAGTACAACTATTCGGAGGGATGCAAAATCGAAATGATATTGGCAATGGAGATGTGCTGTTGATGTTTGGAAATTTGAACGCATGATCAATGGGCCGAGATAATGCTTGTTTGCCTAAATTTTGCTAAGAAAAACAGCTCTTTGCAAACAACTTTAAGATTATTTCTTTGTCCTGGTTGGCAGTTGGAAATTTCGTTATTCCATAAACCTTTTTATGAGTTTTGCAGAAAACTTTTAAAGCTAACCTTTTCTGTTCATGGGATTACTTTATATTTTCTTTTTCCTAAATGCTATCTCAAAAGTTACATGTTTTGATGTTGTAAAAGAAGTTTTAAAATCTCCAACAACTAGAAATTGGGGCATGGACTTTGGACCTTGGTTTTCCTTGGCTTCATTGTGAGTCACCAAGCAGCTTTTCTCTGTCTTTGGGCATATGGCCAAGATGTTAGTATATATAATTTTAGCAATTTAACACAATTATGGTTCTTAAAGAGATGTATTGTGCATATTGATTAGGATTTGCATTTTCTGTTTTTACCTATGGCAGGAAGCTATTTTGTTGTATTATGTATACTAGTATGATTATTATCTTTCTTCCGAGTCATCCTTATTTGACCTTTTTATTATGATATAGATTTGGAACTTAATGTCATAAAAGAAAAGTTTTTGCTTTTGAATGTTTTGATTGATGAATAAATACTTGATTATGTTATCACTTCTTTTGCTATGTGGCTTCAAATCTACAGTATGTACATCCTTTATCTTGCATGGTTTTTACCGTTGTTCTTTAGTAAGTCATTTTTTAGTAGTAACGTGACTTTTTTTGTCCTTTCCCCTCCCTAGATTGTCTCGGCGTGAATCAAAAAGGTCACTTGGCAATGTCGTCTTCCAAATGAACAGATCGCAGCTACTTCTACTGCATTAACGACATATGGATTGTACTGCCTTGGTGTAGGCCTTTATCGTTTTCAAGCTTATATTTCAAATCTATTTGCTTTGAGAACAACAGAGTATTAACTTTCTATAACTTGAGTTTCTATAGATATTACTCTATTAAAATTGTATTGGAACAAAAACTTAACGATTGTAATTGCATACTTTTTCTAGATTTTTTACATTCTTTTTCCAAGTTCACAATCTAGATGTAGACTGGAAACTTAAAAGGTAATATAATTGTAATAAAATCTTTAAAGCCACATTTTTTTATAAAAAAGAAAAAGACAACTAACATAATAATGTTTGGTAGTACAATTTTTGTGGTATTAAACAAAACAAAAAATTTTATTCTATATTTGATTTATAGTTTTGCTTTGAAACTAGACAAAAATTGAGCTAATGAATTAGATAAAAAATGCAAATTTTATTCCATCTATATCGTGGTACAAAAAAAAATATATGAAAAAAATAAAAAATAATTTGAATTCTCAAGTTATGATATTGAGTTAATTGATATTATTTTTATTAAATATTACAAAAAATTATTTATTTTATAATATAAATAATTAATTTTTTAACATAAATTTTGTGTGTAATTGTATAGATTAAATATTGTACAATAAGCTTGCATTATTCAATTCTCTTTATAATTTTCTTATATAGCTATTTTTGTCCAATCCAATCCTTCTAACCAAATACTATCTATATATGTGTATACAAAGTAACTCCATAATAATAATTTACAATGCCATACTCAATTTCACAACACACACATGTGTATTATTTTAATTACTTAGTATGCCACTTATTTTCTTGATTCATTAGTAGAAATAGATAGTAAATTTGATAAATAAAAGTTTAATTTTTGAATATAATATAAGATAGTAGCCAAATTTCAACACCATGTGACCAAATAACTTTAGTAAGTGAAATTGATTCGATTGTAACAAAATAACATCTAAACAAGCTTCTTTATATGACGATGACTTATGTGGTGCCATACTTAACAACAAATATTTTCCTAAGTCCAAAACTTGACCTTAAAAGCCTTTTGTAACCATAAAATATATCGTATTATTATAAAGATAATATCAAATTATGATATGTAAGAGGCATGAAATGATTGGCATATCAAAAATTGGTTGAAAAACTAGTATATTTGTCTCTAACTTGACTTGATCTAGCATATTCCATCAGCCTTGTTGATCAAGTGGTGCATAACTTTACTAAATACCACATAGATGTAATAAATCGTATTTTGAGGTATCTTAATGTAACTACTAGTGAGGGTCTCTTTATGGAGAAACTTGCAACCAAAATATTGAAAATTTAGTTGATGTTGATTGAGGGGGAGATACTATTTAAACTAACAATAATTTGATGAAGTTATATGGATTCAATGATTATTACAAAATCTAGATATAAAGTTACAGTTACAAAAAGTTAGTTTGGAATGTTGTGAAGATTCTATATAGCATAACTAAATAAAACATATTAAATTAGATCACTATTTTATTAAATCAAAAATCAAAGATGGTGGGATCAATCTACAGCAAACTTTTACACATGATCAAGAAGTAAACATCTTGTTCAAGACAATTGCCAGAGCAATAATTGATAGACATCTCTTTTTAGTAATGCAATCTTTTCTCCTTTTCTACCATTGTTATCTTTTGGCCAAAATAATTAGGGGAGTTAAATTGTTATAACTATGAGAGTTGACTGTTAACTATTTCAATTGTAACAAATGTTTTTTCATGTGCAACTTCTTAGTTTATTGATCATATCGAAATTAATGGAGTTATCTTTTGTATATATTCTCTTTTCACCTATTATAAAATGTGAGTGCTTATTCATAAAATCCTCTATAATTCATATCATGAAAATTTTCATGAATGTAGTGATCGATTAGTTTTTAAGATGTTTGATTCTGTTCAATGCTCATTCACACTCTACAGTGGTTTAGTAGAACTATAATTAGTGACAATTTAGTTTAGATAAATAAGAGATAATTTAATCAAATTAGCTTCCTACTTAAGTTCACATGTAAAGTTAATATAATGTAATCAACACTATCTTTTCTTTTTTGAAAGGAAATTAGTACTTATTGTTGTGATCAAACTTAGTGGTACCTTTACCACCAATAAGAAGCAAGGTTTTTACATAGGCCTTGGTTTTAATTTGACATGATTAGAATTGATGTATAATATATTAAGGCCTCTTTCAGACAAGCATGAAGGGCATAACTAATTAGCAGATTCAATGCCTATTCTTCTACTATTGATCCTTCATTTCCCTTTCCTTTGTAAAAAGACTCGGGGAAGGAAGCTAATTTATATCTAGTTTTGTCTAGTCCTTGCTTTAGCTTAAGTTTTGATTGACATTGATGTAAGGGTAAAAAATTTTTAATGTAGAGCCTCGACTTATTGAAATAGAGATTTATTAGATCCTAAACTAGAAGTACCAATTCTATTTAACTTCTTTTACTTTCCCGTAAATTTCTCCTTCAAGCTAATGCTATGTATAATAAATAGTTGTGATTATAAAGGAAAAAAAGATGTCATGATAAAATCATGCTACATTATAAAAATTTCAGTGATTTCAACTACTAATTAATAAATTAAGAAAAGTTAAAATCACTAATCAATAAATTAAAAGAAGTTGAGATAGGAAAAATCGAGATGATCCAAATCCTATACTAAAAGCACCAAATGGTTTAGAGCTTATGGATATAGATGTTCCTACTTTCATCTTCAAGAACGTGATACTGTTAGGAGGAATTAATATAATGAGAATTTTAAGAATTAATGATGGATTGGATAACCATATTGATGAAACCGTTGAATTATCAATCTAATTAAGGAGGAAGAATTAAAAGAGAGAGAGAGAACTTAATAAACCCAACAAATACTAGTACAAAATGAAAGTAGAGTGGAGGAATATTTGTACGCTACTATTTAATGGAGTTGTGTTAACAAACCACTAAATTTAATTATTTTTTGCTCATTGATTGCAACAATACATTTACGTTGTTTTCTTCTTCTTCTTCTTCTTCTTTTTTTTTTTTTTTATATTACCATTGGCAACTACCAACGTCAAGGAAAACATTTGTACATATCTATTTATTTTAAACTTAATCATCATGACTATGAGAGTTACACAACATATACAAAGTACAAAAGGTTTTTCCTAGTAAAGGGGAAAAAAAGCAATAATGCCATGTAAATACTACTTTTACTATTCAACAAAAATTTTCCAACAGCAAAGCGAACCAAGCTACCGCAGGAAAAAAAAAAAGGAAAAAAAATGAAGAAAAGAGAAAATGAATTTTTAGGTCTTAGGTCTTTTTCATTATTATCATGAAACTGATATCACTCACTTAATGATTATATTATGTAATACTAATAAGTTTTTTTCAATAGCTATCATCAGAATCATCATTATCCAATCCAAACATAATACCTGGAGGCTCATAACATCCAATCCAATCAAGTCCTTGAAGACGCAAAAGCCCAGTAATGCTTGGTGAAAGTGTAATATTGGTACCTTCCATTTTGAATGCCCTTAGAGAGTATAGTCTCATTGGTTCTAGAATAACTTCTCCATTTAAGTTCCTGTAGTAGGAGATATCTATAACTTCAAGGAACTTCAACTTTCCAAGGGTCCTTGGAAGATATCCTATATTGCTTCCAAACATATTAAGCACTTTCAGATCATAAACGTCTCCAATGGAATCAGGTAAGGCATTGATACTACTATATGATAAGTCAAGTTCCATTAATGACCAAAACCTTTCAATATCGCTTGGTAGTTTTGTTAATGATTTGCACCTGCTAAGAGACAAGCATTTGAGGTAGATCTGACAATTGGGAGTAAGTATTTCCTTCACACCGATCCCATCAATGTAAAGCTTGGCTAATCTTTCCAAGAAAGTCAACTCTTAAGGCAATATCTCGAGCCTTGAACAACCTTTCACACTTAGTAATCTCAGAGATTTGACATTTCGGATTGACGGATCAATGTAATTTAAGCTTATACAATCATCAAGAATCAATGTGTCCAACTCTGGGAATGTAGAAAAATCCGATGTCTTTGTTAATCTTTAGCAAGATTTGAGGATCAGAGCTTTAAGATTGATGGACCCCTGTGAAATTGTAAAATGACTTGTAATAAGAGTTATTCAATTAGGACTAAAACATTAAACAAGGGAAAAAGGGCATCTCCATACCTTCATTAAGCTCCAACCATTCCAATCATCTACAATATCACTATATGATAAGTCGAGAACAAGAAGCTCTTTTAGCCATAAATTTGTTGCCAAAAGTTCATTAGGGCAGTGATTCCATTGGAGCCATTTGAGATTAGAAAGAAATAAACTGAAATCTCCAGCAATATTGGCTCCATCTAGTTGAAGGAATCTAAGATTAGGAAGCAATATAAACTGATCGCTCCTGAAGCAACAACCCTCCAGTCCAGTTCCATTATTAAGGCAGATGGCTTCAATTCTTTCCGTATTCTATTCCACGCCAAAAATAAATTAATGTAAGTGGTTATATTGAAGGTTCATAGAAATCTTTAGCGTGGGAAAATAAAAGGATAGTAAATATATAACCCCATACCTGTTTGTTATTAAGTACTTCTATTGCGTCTTCAGTACACCATAACCTTATTCCCTTATACGGTGCATTATAGTTTTGCCATTGCACAATTTCTCTACCAAGGTCTCTAGGTTGATCATGCATCCATAATTCATTATCATCAACAACTTTTATAAGAGAAATCCGACGTAGCTTTCCAATATGCTTTGCTGTGTAATTAATGCCGTCTCCGAACATGCAATGTACCATGCTCATAGCCATTCCACTTAAAAAGCATGCCACGTCAGGAAATGCTTCTTGCACATTATCATCTAATTGTTCATGAATTATTTTCAACTTGGATTGAACATTATGAGGTATTTTTCTTAACTCTTTTAGCATATACTCCCACTTAGTCTCATCTTGATTGCATAAGAAAGAGCTTATGACCTCCAGTGCTAAGGGAAAACCTCCAATTAGTGATACTACTTGACGAGACAAACTTATAAGATTAGGTGGTGACGATTTTCTCCTCCCAAATGCATGCTTCTGAAAAAGAACAAGTGCATCACTAATTTGTAGTTCATTGAGCTCATGAATTCCTCCCACTTGACACACATCCAAAGCTTCCTTGTTTCTGGTTGTAATAATGATCTTACTTCCAGAAGCAAATAGACCATTGCGAGGAACGAGGGCATTAAGTTGGTCTCTTTGGTCAACATCATCAACAACAATGAGAACTCTTTTATTGACCTATCTGAGTAAATTGACTCTTTCATCGACACTAGTGAACTCAAATTCTCTTGGATTAGTAGGTCTTACGATGTCTAATAAGAGTTGACTTTATAGCTCTTCAAGACCCCTGTTCTGTAATGATATTTCTCTTACGTCTACAACGAAGCTATGGTACACAAAACGTTCCTTAAGGTGATTGTAGATGACCTTGGCAAGAGCAGTTTTACCAATGCCTGCCACGCCGTTGGTTCCTACCACTCGAACATCACTACCACCATCAATCTCTAACAATTTCATGACTTCCTTCACATGACCTTCAATCCCAACTTCATGTCCACATGGCATTTCCATCGATACATTATGAAGAGCGTTCTCTATTATTATTGCCTTAAATATGAAAGATTTTATTGAAATTGAATGTGGTCACATACCAATAGAGTAAACAAAAGCATAATCTTTTTTTATTTTTATAATTAATGCAGTATTTACAAAAAAGGGAAAAAATAAAAGTAAAAAAGAAAAACACAAGCAGATTAAGGAAAAAAAAAAACAAAAAATAACATCAAACTCATATTAGAAGCTTTAAAGGATACATACTCGTCATTTAAATGCTGCAACTCCCATCCATCCATGGTTCCGACCTCTCTAAGAGCAGTCCTCCACACCTCGACTATCTTGGCATCATAGCACCTCACATGTTGCTTAAATGCCTCCTCATAACTTCCAAATTGTTTTTGAACTTGATTAGGTGACACATCGAAGAAAATAGGTAGAATTGATTGATTCTGCTTTTTCTTACTTTCTACAATGTGAGCCAATTCTTAGAGGCACCATGTGCTAAAAGCATAGCCTTTAGAGAAGATGGGTATAGAGATTTTCGATTGATTCATGGCTTCAACTCGATCTCCACCTATTTTTTTGCTGTCGATAAATGTACTTCTATCATGGTTGATGCACAGATGGTCGTACAAATCCCGACCTCGAAGGCTGAAGAAAACTTTATATTTTGGTAGATGAATTGGAAACGATGTCCTTCTGGAGAAAGAAAACATAGTCAAATAAGCCTATGCTGTATAAACTTACCACCTCTCCTTTTTTTTTTTTTTAAGTTCACCATTTAATTTATTGATTAGCTATAGATGGATCACCTGAACTCTAAAAAATGAATGCATCCACGAGAATTAGTCCTAAAAGCCCAAGTTCAAGATTCAAGTCTAATTTCAAGTTATAACAATTTAACATATTTTTGTTTCGTAATCAAAAGTTATCATATTAGACAAATTCAAGCATATCCAGAGGACCAAAGAAAGCTAAGAAATGAAGACAAGTCACATGCACGAAAGTGTGGTTAACCAAGGTGATCCACAGTTGTTCAAACTCCACGTTATAGAAGCGACAACTTTCGATATTTACATATTTTACTTATCAGGTCTGCTTAGTTTTCTTGTTATTTTATTTATTTATTTATTTTTTTAACAATATTTGTTAAGATTTTACTTAGTATTTTATGTTATTTGCTAGTTTATAGAATATTATTTAGTTTCCTTTTTCTATTAAGATTTCCTATTATTTACAAGCTAAAAATTATTTAATCAATACATCATCCTAAAAATGAATGACTCATTTTATGTAATTCATTGGCTATTTAAGGGGGAAAAAACATTTCTCTCTCTCTCTCTCTCACATACAATTTAACATTTTTTTCCCAAATTATATACAATAATAATTTTTATATATAAGTTGCCTTAAAATGAATTATTAAATAGTAATTTGCTACAATAGATATAAAAAACAACAGTTTTCAAAATTATATTAAATATGGCAAAACAATATGGAAATACATCAATGATACTATAGAAAATAATATATAAAAAAGGAAAGAGTTTTGAAAATTGTATATTATAATATGACAATATGATTACACATTAAATAAATAAGATTTGAGTGTCTTATTCTCTACATAGACTTCCTAAGAAGTGGCAATTCTTGTGGCATTCTCATTCACACCTTAGGTTCTTGGCTTGATTTCAGCTAACGGGTCTTTAAACCATAGCTTCCTAGTTTTCTAATTAGGGAGTTTAGTTCTTTTTTCTCTTAGTTCCAATAATCTACTAGTCAGGATCTTAAATATGTTTTTAGTATTCTTTCGACTTTCTCCATCATATTATCTCTCCAAACTTTCCATAGTATAGACATATCACAAAATATTATTAAAACCCAAAAGGCATGCTATTTAAGTTCTTTTGTGATGATTTTCGGTTTTCAAAAATTATAAGAGGTAAATCATATTTTAAATGTTTAGAAAGTTTAGAAAATCTACCAAAATTTTGGGAGTATATTTGCATATATCCCAAATAAAATTCATGTATACTATAAAGTCATCCTTTCTACGTTCTTTGCACAAAGATCTAGGATGAGGACTTCTCTTGAAGGTTCTTATCTAATAAGACTATAAGACATAAGTTGTATTTAGCTAAGTAGTTTAAATTGTATTGTTAGAAAGATAATAATAACTTGGAATTGAGTAAAACTAAAAGAATACTAAGTACATTTTAAGAACCTTATGAATAAGTTGATAAGTTTATAAAAGTAAAAGGGATTTAATTAATCGAATTTAAACATGTGAATCGATAGTGAATGATTACTTAAAAATCTATATGTTTAAATATAATTGGTAGTTATACACCATATATACATATATATAGTGTATATTATCTATTGAATCTTTTTTCCTATAAAAGAGAGCTTAAATTGCTTATATCACACAATAAAAATCTCATGGAGAACTATAAGGATAAAATTGTCCAAAGGTCGAACTATTGAAAGGATTACATGTTCTCAAAATTTGAAAATGCAATGTGATTATGCTTCACTTACAACGAACTTTTTATTTTTCAATTAAAAATCTTTTTAAAATATTATGGTCACTTATGCATAAAATTATAACTAAATGAATATATTTGATATGCCAATCTCTCAGCTTCAAAAAAAAAAAAAAACTAAGGTGCATAATGTTAAAAGCGAATTAATTGTATAAATTGGCAATAAATAAATGAATAGAAAAAAATATAATTTTAATACTTTTTTTTTATCATGAGGTCCTAAAATAACTAGTCAATGTCACTACTAAAATGCTCACACTCTGCATTCTGGTTTGAAAAATTATATAAATTATGAGTAGTCTGATAACGTTTTTTGACTTAATAATTTAGAATATATAGATATAAATATAGTAACATAAATATTTAACTATAAAGTAGCTTTACGATGAATTGCAACTCTAATATGACAAGTAAATACATGATAAATTTATATACTCTATATATGTATGTGTGCATGTGTGCTAAGCCATTACGACTTTATTCGACTTCACACTTTCAACATATGATTTTATTTGTTTCTCTCTCTCAACAATCTATCTCTACATAATTTAGTGTTGTTTTAATATTAGTTTACAATTCTGTTTATGTTTTTCTCTTTTTAATGATTTCTCTCTATATTATTTACGTTATATCAGTTATTTGTTACCTATCATATTTGATATTACTCTTAACTATAATATTACACATTAATGCATCACTAATAATGATTTAGATATTATTATACCTTATACAGTTAAATTATAATAATACAGACTAAACATACATTATAGTTGCCTATTTTCTCCCCACCATTTTTGTAAACTTCTTTCCCTCTTTTCCATAAGTGATTTTAATTAGTAACAAACCTAATAATTTGTAGAATTAAAAATTAAAGAAAAAAGGGGAAAAGTTATTATGATAAGAGGCAACACACAGAGGGCATATCATATTCAATAACTTCTTATAAATTATTCTTTCTTTAATTAGTTTATGTTTTGCAAAAGTTATAATCCAAATGAAAATATTGAATTTTCATTTTCATTATTCACAATTAGACAAAATACGACTTCATTATTAAGCCTTGTATACGCTTGTATAAAAGGGTTTTTTAGGTTATAATCACTCAAAAGTGACGATATATGATATGATCACTTTTGAATTTACCACTCATCCCTAGTTACAGTAATAGTAAAAACAAAATTGTTGATAGTAAAAATAAAGCTGTCCATAATTTTTTTATTATTAATAAGCAAAATAATTTATTGAACTAAAAAATAACCATATATATGATCACTTTTGAGTAATCATATCATAAAAATACTTATTAATAAGTTAATACAACATTGTCTACATTTTGTTTAACGGGAAAATTGTTCTTCTCATACGTATACCATATATATGAATTTCCTGGAATATTTCTCTCCCATGTTAGTTAAACTAAATACATGAATTCAATTTTCTGCTTTGACCCTTACATTTTGAACAACTAAATAACAACTAACAATTATAACAGAAAAACTCACATGGGAATAACTACAAGTACCCTTTTTTTTTTTCCGTTGCACATTGTTTTTCTCTTTTCCTTTTTACATTGTATTTTTGGCAACCATAGCCTACAGTTACCTTCGTTTTTTTCCTTTTCACATCGTTTTTTTTTTTCTTTGCCTCTTCACATTGTATATTCTTGGCAGTAAGACATTAAAATACTATTCAATATCAAGATGCAATAAAATCACAAAAAACAAATAAATTTTCACATTGTATATTCTTGGCAGAAAGACATTAAAATATTATTCAATATAAAGATGCAATAAAAACACAAAAAACAAATAAATTTTCACATTACTCCGTTAATTGAATAGCTTTAAAGAAAAACATCATACCTCTAATAATTTTGATTTCTTTCCTCTCTGCGTTCCGAATGTAAAATGTTTGAGTCAAGTTGATACTAATGGCTAATATTATTATATCATTTTTTTTTTAAAGCACCACTCACCTCGAGTTTTTAAATTAGTAATGGAACAAAATATCTATGTTAAACTTTTCAGTAATAATTTACTTAGTTATTTTATGTAATATTCTAAATTGTATTATGCTCATGTATATAATTTTTGCGCACACAATGCATATGTGTGTCTGCTAGTAATAAATTTAAATTAAAAATAGAAAATAATAACAAAAGAAGAAATTATTAAATTTGACATAAGTTGTATTTTCCTTCATCAGTGGAAATAAATCTGACATGAGTTAGAGATAGATAAAACTAAAATTTTAAACTATCCATATGTTTACTTATTTATCCAAGAAAATGAGCCTAAATTACGAGTACAAGTTAGGTTGATTTTGTGAAGTTACTATAATGTTTCCTCTATGATATTTTCTAAAGATATTTTATACAAATTAAATTTAGAGAAAGAGAGAGAGTTACTTACAAATATAATGCCGTGAAATGTAATTTAGAGAGAGAGAGATAGTTACTTGGGAATAAAATGCCATGAAATGTGTGGCCATTTCTCATTGCAGCAATATAGGGATGGGCAACTTTCTATGTCAACTCTCTCCAGTGATTTTAATTCCTTTAGTCCTTGAAGCTCTTTAAGTGCCTCACGCTCACCCAATTTCAATTCCTTGAGATTCCTCAATTTTGACAAATTTGATAAATTTTCAATTGCTTCGCAGAATTCCATGTCCGGATGTTCCAATGATTCTAATTCTTCCAATCCTTGAAGCTCTCTAAGTGCCTCACACCAACCCAATTTCAATTCCTTGAGTTTCCTCAATTTTGACAAATTTAGTAAATTTTCAATTGCTTTGCACCTTTCCATGTTCAAATGTTCCAATGATTCTAATTCCTCCAGTCCTTGAATCTCTTTAAGTGCCTCACAAACATATAAATTCAATACCTTGACATTCCTCAATTTTGACAAATTTGGTAAATTTTCAATTACTTTGCACCCTTCCATGTCCAGATGTTCCAATGATTCTAATTCCTCCAGTCCTTGAAGATCTCTAAGTGTCTTACACCAACCCGATTTCAATTCCTTGAGTTTCTTCAATTTTAACAAATTTGGTAAATTTTCAATTACTTTGCACTCTCCCATGTCCAGATGTTCCAATGATTCTATTGAGTTTCCTCAATTTTGATAAATTTGGTAAATTTTCAATTGCTTTACACCTTCCCATGTCCAGATGTTCCAATGATTCTAATTCCTCCAGCCCTTGAAGCTCTCTAAGTGCCTCACACCCACCCAATTTCAATTCCTTGAGTTTCCTCAATTTTGATAAATTTGGTAAATTTTCAATTGCTTTGCACCCTCCCATGTCCAGATGTTCCAATGATTCTAATTCCTCTAGTCCTTGAAACTCTCTAAGTGCCTCACACCAACCCAATTTCAATACCTTGAGTTTCCTCAATTTTGATAAATTTGCTAAATTTTTAACTGCTTTACACCTTCCCATGTCCAGATGTTCCAATGATTCTACTTCCTCCAGTCCTTGAAGCTCTCTAAGTGCCTCATGCCCACCCAATTTCAATTCCTTGAGTTTCCTCAATTTTGATAAATTTGGTAAATTTTCAATTGCTTTGCACCCTCCCATGTCTAGATGTTCCAATGATTCTAATTCCTCCAGTCCTTGAAGCTCTCTAAGTGCCTCACACCAACACAATTTCAATACCTTGAGTTTCCTTAATTTTGATAAATTTGGTAAATTTTCAATTGCTTTGCACCCTCCCATGTCCAGATGTCCCAATGATTTTAGTTCCTCCAGTCCTTGAAGCTCTCTAAGTGCTTCACGCCCACCCAATTTCAATTCCTTGAGTTTCCTCAATTTTGATAAATTTGGTAAATTTTCAATTGCTTTGCACCCTCCCATGTCTAGATATTCCAATGATTCTAATTCCTCCAGTCCTTGAAACTCTCTAAATGCCTCACACCAACACAATTTCAATACCTTGAGGTTCCTCAATTTTGATAAATTTGGTAAATTTTCAATTGCTTTGCACCCTCCCATGTCCAGATGTTCCAATGATTCTAGTTCCTCCAATTCTTGAAGCTCTCTAAGTGCCTCACCCCAACCCAATTTCAAAACCTTAAGTTTCCTCAATTTTGATAAATTTAGTAAATTTTCAATTGCTTTGCATCCTCCCATGTCCAGATGTTCCAATGATTCTAATTCCTCCAGTCCTTGAAGCTCTCTAAGTGCCTCACGCCCAATGAATTTCAATACCTTGAGTTTCCTCAATTTTGATAAATTTGGTAAATTTTCAATTGCTTTGCACCCTCCCATGTCCAGATGTTCCAATGATTCTAATTCCTCCAATCCTTGAATCTCTCTAAGTGCCTCACACCAACCCAATTTCAATACCTTGAGTTTCCTCAATTTTGATAAATTTGGTAAATTTTCAATTGCTTTGCACCCTCCCATGTCCAGATGTTCCAATGATTCTAATTCCTCTAATCCTTGAAGCTCTCTAAGTGCCTTACACCAACCCAATTTCAATAACTTGAGTTTCCTTAATTTTGATAAATTTGGTAAATTTTCAATTGCTTTGCATCCTCCCATGTCCAGATCTTCCAATGATTCTAATTCCTCCCATCCTTGAAGCTCTCTAAGTGCCTCACAACGGCATAAATTCAATCTCTCCAGTGACTTAAACTTGGATAAATCCGGTGTTTTACATAAATCTTGGCAAGACTCCAAAATGAGGACTTTTAGTTTGGTGCCCAGCTGCAAAACAATTTGTCAAATTAAAAACTATTAAGATTAAACAGGAAAGAAGTAAAATGTGAACAATATGAGACCTGTTTTGAGCTCCAGCCGCACCATTCATCTGTAATATTACTATACGAGAGGTCAAGAATCACTAAGTTATTATCCCAGAACAAACGACATTCTCTAACGGTACAGTGACGCCATTGTAGCCAACTGAGTTTTCCACGACACCGGATACGTGAAGCAAATTCATCACCAACTAATCGAAGGAATCTAATGTTTGGTAGGTCCATGGGTTCTGTAGTAAAGCAATAGTCCTTTGATTTAATTCTGTCATCAAATTGGATTGCATCAACATTTTTGAATCCCTGTTTTTCATATTAAATAAAGAAAACCTGTTATTATGGAAGCACGAGATGATATTTGAGATGACAAATAATAGAGGAGGTGTAAATTTAAAATTAAGGACGTACCTCTTGATTTTGAAGCACATGACTTACATCTTCACTAGACCATAACCTACTTCTCTTGCCTGGTTTGCGAATGTTCTCATTTCGTACAATTTCCCTGCCCAAGTCTCTAAGTTGGTCATGCATCCAGAATTCATTATCATCTCCAATTTTTATAAGGGACCTCTGAAGGAGTATATCAACTGCCACTTCAGGGAAAAAATCACAATCTTCCCACATGTACGCTGCAATCCTTTTATCCGTTCCAATAAAAAAACAAGCTATGTCGAGAAATACTTGCTGCTGCGAGAAATTTAGAGCATCATAACTTATCCTTAGCATTTTCTGGACATCCTCAAAAGGGCAGCTCTGTAGCTTTCGAAAAATATCCGCCCATACTTTCATGCGTTTTTTAACAAGGAAAGATCCAATGACCTCTAAAGCTAAAGGGAGTCCTCCTGTTGTTTCCACGATTTTTTTGGATAGATCTCTGTAATCAGTTGGTGGTGGCTCCCCTTTAAAGGCATGCATGCTGAATAGAAGAAGGGCTTCATCGGAATGCATTGGCCTGACTTCATAGATTTCCTCCTCTTGACATACATCCAGGACATCTTTGTCTCTGGTAGTAATAATGATCCTACTTCCTCCAGCAAACCAATTACGATCAGCAGCCAATGCACTTATTTGATCTTTGTTATCCACATCATCAAGTAAAATGAGAACTTTTTTGTCTCGAAATCTTTCACGGAGCTCTTTTATACCATCATCGACATTAGTAAACTCACGTTGTAGATCTTTAGATCCTAAGAGGTCAGAGACTAACTGAGTTTGCAGCTTTTCAAGACCCCTTAGTTGCGAGGACATTTCACGAACATCTTTGAGGAAGCTGGAGTACTCAAAATGCTCCAACAGTTGATTGTAGATTATCTTGGCAAGAGTAGTCTTACCAATGCCACCGATACCACAAATTCCAACTACTCTTACATTACTGCTTCCAACCTGTAACATTCCCATGACTTCTTCTATGACGCCTTCAAGTCTAATAATCGAGTCTTTTACAACGAGATGTGCTTTTTTCAGTTCTCTCCAAACCTTTGAAACCACTTCTTTAACTAATTTCCCTTCATGTCTGTCATAGTTCCATATCAAATTGATGCCATGCCATAAAAGAAGAGTAAAATATACTATTAGCCAAACTGCAAGCAAGAGCAACTTAATTGAAATTTTTAACTTCTTAATATTTAAATGGTATTCTAAGCTTGGTTGGTATTTATCCTTTGTTTGCATTTTCCTTTTTCAATATCATTGATACACTCGATAAAAAAGAATAGCACCGGCAAATATATTGAAAATATGGATTTTGAGTTATAAAATTTACCCATCAGCAACATTCTTCAATTCCCATCCCTTCAAGGCTCCGATTTCTGCAAGAGCACCTCTCCATTCTTGAATCGTCTTCTCATCATAATGCTTTGAATGTAGTCCAAATGCCTCCTCATAAGTTCCAGACTGGTGTCTGACTTCATGAGGCGTGACATTATAGAAGATAGGTAGAACCAACCGATTCTTGTTGTTCTTGCATTTCACCATATGAGCTGCTTCCTTTAGACACCATTTACTGGTAGCATAGTTTTTAGAGAAGATGGGTATGAAGATCTTAGACTGATCGGTGGCTTCAAGAAGGTTTCCACCGATATCTTCTCCAACACGAAGCTCTTCGTCGTCTCTGAAGGCACGTATACCAGCACTCGTAAGACTAGTATACAGATGATCGGCGAAACCTTTTCGAGTATCCGAACCCCTGAAGCTTAAGAAAACTTCGTAGGCATATCCTTGCCGATTATCGACCGAGATAGGTTGGTCGGAGCTGGATTGGTTTGAATCAGAATCATTAGTGCTACAAGAAGCACCATCCGTGCGTTTTCTCTTTCTCTTTAATATTATAATTGACAGTACCGCCGAAATTCCAACTAGGAAAGAGATCGAAAACTGCTTTTCACTCAACATACAGGATCTGGTTGGTGTACTACTGCTACGACTATCAGTGGCGAGAGAAAGAGAACCAAACGTAAAATGGTAATATATGAAGAGAGCATGTATTCGTTGTCTTTGAAAATCAGTGAACCTCGTTCAAGTATCCGAACCTCCGAAGCTTAAGAAAACCTCGTATCCATATCCTTGCGGGTCAGTGACCGAAGAAGCAGAGTGCGACAAAAGTGGGTTGGAGTCGGCTTGGTTGTATGAAGACAATGATGATACTTATATTAAAGGATCCCCTGATCAATTATCAAACTTGAAAATTTTATCAAAATCAGCTCGATAATAGAGAGAATCGGCTTCGAACCGTAGGGGAAGAGGCGGAACGAGAGTAGCTTCTGGAAATTGAAATTATAATGAAGATGAAATGCATTTGGATTTGGCTTCGGTTTTAGTTTTTGTTGTGGTGGAGTGGCTTTAATAAATTTCAAGGGTGAAATGGTGTCAGAAATGCAAACCAAATGACTTGGAAATTCAAATGTAAATTAGAACTTTCATATCAGATTGGCAAAAAAGTCCACATGACTGTCACGCTCGTGGGCAAAGTTTTTGGTAATAACAATTTCCAGGAAGCTTCGTTAAATATACTTTAAAGAAGCCATAGATCTAATTCTTGTCACTGTTGCATGTGATTACAGTCCAATTCAATTTGACGTCAAAAATTTATAAAATCATTGATACATTTCAAACAATTGATTCATTTTATACCCATACCATTTCATGTCATGATTAGGTTATCCATACCATTTCATGTCATGATTTGGTTACTATAAATAATTTGTATGATTTTATATGGGTTTTTGTCTTTGTAGATCGTGTTCCATGTTGAGTTTAATTACATGTGGATCGAGTCATGTCATATTAGAAAATTTTGAACTAAATTTATATATTCTGTTTTCTATAGCAAGTAATAATACATGTTAAAGTTTGGAATAAGACACATTGAAAGTGAACAAAAAAAAAAACGGTCCTAATAAAATAATTGGTGCATGTCCAGTTATGTTAAAAGCTAATAGTATTAACAAACAAGGATATGTATAAGTGCTCACAATTACATCCGCGATTTAAAGATTTTTCGTTTTGAAATCGTTATGTTGTTTATGATTGTTATGAATCATATTGATGCCTTTTGCACTTTCTTTTGAATTGTTTTTAGATTTTTATGGATATATGCATCCACTTCCAAGCTAGTAAATTTATTTCAAGTTTTCAATATTCTAAAAGAGAGTAAATGAGATGAGGAGTGATTTTGCTTTAATTGAGGAGAAAATCACAAATCTCCGAAAAAAGGTGTTATAGTTAAAAGAGGTTTTTTTTTTTTTTTTAGCCGAAATATAATTGAAGAGTTAAAAACTAGGATTTAAAAAAAGTAAAGAGTCAATGGTCCTTATAAAAATGGTCATAAATCCACATTATGGAAACTTTTTTAAGCTTCAAGGAACCCAACTTAGCATTTGTTAGGTGTTTTGTTTGTTGATATCAAAAAGGTATTTTGATTATTTATTGTGGTTAATTGGCACTTATTTGTAGGCTAATCTATTTTACAATAGAACTTCTTCTTTCTTTCTTTTTGTTTATTATTATTATTATTTATGGTGTTTAGGGTTGACTCCATTAAGAGCATCATTAATGTGACTATTTTATTGATGTCAATCTTTGTTTTTTTGGTGTATGAAGCTTTCTTAGGTATATCATGCAATGATTTTCAATATGTGCCAATTATATTGGAAATGTATTAAGAATATCAATTTTGTTCTTATGGTGATGTTAGTTTCTTAATATTGGTTCTTACATTATGATATGGATGGATACTTGTATAGCAAGTAATGCGTAGAAACCTAGATATTCCAATAAAATTTGAAAGTTTGGATATTTTTGTTCTATTTAGGTTTTATCATTTTTGTTATTGGTTTATATGTTTTTTAATTGAATAAGAAATTAAAAGGATATGAATGATTCAATCCTAGATATGCCACACCACAACTATAATCTTTTATCAATTGACAAAATTTCGTTGTTGGTATGCTATTTCCATATTCAAAACTATCTAAATTAGTTTTTTTGATATTGTTTTCTTTATTTTTTAGTGTAGTTTTGGCTAAATGGATATTCATTATTCAATAACTCCAAAATGAACATTATCCAGAGGTGACTAGGCTAATCAACAGGTAAAAGATAAGGAAACTAAGATGAAGGTAGTTTCCATAGTTCGAATTACTTAATAGACCAAGTATAACTTATAAAACAATCAAGTTAATTACCTTGGAAACTAAATGGTCCTATAAACTTGGAGAAACAACATGGATTGCTAATTTAATGGATTGAAGATAAGTTGTGACTTTGTATTCTTTAATTTAAGTGTTGAACCTTTTTATTATAATTCTAGTTTTGGTACATCCGTATTCACTGCTCAGGATCTAGATACGTATTATCCTTGTTTGTTATTTGCACCTGTATAGTGTAGTATAAATAAATTGAACTAATAAATATATGGAAAAATATTGCTTGTTGCTTATGTTCGGCTGGGCTCAAGGGGTCATAGTACTAGTGTTCCTAAGGTGACACCTCAATGATCCTTAAAATAAGTTATATCCTAGTAGAGTCTTTCTTAAAAATAATTTAAGGTAGATAGGTTAGTCTTCAAGGATTACAATACCCAAACGTTGGTGCCAGTTAGGTTAAGTGGTGTTTAGGGGTCACAATATCATTGTCCCAGTACTAATTTAGACGAAGGCTACAACATCTAGTGTCATAACCTAGGAAATGTAAAGTAAAGTCATGAGTTACTCTCAATTGTTGTTCTAAGACTTGGAAAATTGAATTTTATGAAATTATTTGGAAGTTAAAATGTAATTACTTAGAGAATTTTAGTTAAAAGTTTACATCTGATGTGTCATTTGATGGTAAGAACATGTAGCAATTTGTAATGTCTTGAGCTTGAAGTGTTACATATAATGCATATGCATTATTACATGTATCTTATATATATATATATATATATATAGATATATATATACATATTATGTATAACATTTACAAATTTATAAATAATGTTAAGTCTCCTAACATGGTTGGGATAATAATAAAACATGTGTTAAGTTAATGCTAATAAGTACATTCAGTGTACAGATATGTCATGATATAATAGTGATGCATTATGAAAGAAATCATGGTGGAACTAGCTAAAGTGTATGAACTATTTTAGATAATTCGACTGAGTCAGAATGTTAGTCGAAAACTAGGTAAAAAAGTATAGCAAATGAAATCTACAAAAATTTAGACTCAACATTCAAAAATTAGGTCAAATTATGGTTTGTATAGAAAATAGGAGATTATAGACCAGTTTTTCATTTCAGCAAAGCAGCAGTCTTTTAAGTTGGAAAAATTGAAAAGAAAACCTAGATCCATTTTATTGAGTGTATTAGGAAAATATGCTTAATTCTGTTTTACTTAAGTTAGATTCATTATATCCATAAGGATTACTTAAAGTAAAAAATTTCGATGGAGATAATTGGACTATATTATGAAATTAAATTATGGGAAAAGCATAACTTAAGTTATGGATTTAAAATAAATAAATATTGAAAAAGTTCTTTTAATATTTATTATTAAATTAAGATGGATTGATGTGTCAATGAAATTTGATTATGTTCATTCAAGCGGCACGTTGCGGCATGTTAAAAACTTAGGACTCCCTACTCAATGTGGATTAGCTTCAGCTTGTGATGACATTTTTCAATGAAACATGCTTGGGATTTGTGAAGCAACATAGTTTTAGATGTTCTTGGCAATTATCTCATTGACGTGGCAGTAGAAATTTTGATCCAAGAGCAGCTCCTGTACGGATTTCAATTAGCATTTACCGAGATTTGAATTTAGCAATGGAGATTTAATTAGCAGCACTGTTTCAAGGATTAAGCTAATGCACCACATTATTCACATGATCAGGTTTGGATGAAATCAATATATCTTCTTCTTTTAAAGACCATATGCGAAAGTGTTAAAGCTTAAAGCAATATATGCTAGAGTCATAATTATGTTCCAACTGGAGATTATTTTTGTTGGAAACCAACAACTTAATGTTATTTCATTGCTATCGAGAATTCTTTTTCATAAGAATATATTTGAAGAGATAAGGAACAAGATATGGATTCAAATTCAAATAAGAAAAGATGAAGATAAGGATAAAGATATGTATGAGATATATTTTCTAAATTCAAATTTGAAGATAAGCGAAAATTTAAAGTAGGATATACATATTTGTGAAGGGATAAGCTTTGAGAAGGTTTCACGGGTTATTTTGTGAAAAATATCAAGAGCAATATTTTATCAATAATTTGGGACGAATTTTTTAAATTTCAAGATAATAATCACAAGGAGATATATTCTCCATATTTGGTAAAAGGTTATCATAGAAACAATAGAAGATCATTTGTTGGCATTCAAATTTGAAGGATAAGTACATTAGAAATATTTTTCATCTTTCAAGGAATACCTTATCTATAATAATTTAATTTGATCCATCAAGATAATGATAAGAAAATATCTCCACTATTTTCTATATCAACTAGCTATTTTTAGCCATTAGTTCAATATTCATCTTATATAATTTGAGTAGAAAAGTAGAAGAGAAGATAGAGAAATGAATTAGAAAATTTTGCAATT
Source organism: Lumnitzera racemosa (assembly GCA_024138005.1). Classification (NCBI taxonomy): domain Eukaryota; kingdom Viridiplantae; phylum Streptophyta; class Magnoliopsida; order Myrtales; family Combretaceae; genus Lumnitzera; species Lumnitzera racemosa. The sequence continues at coordinate 15,182,405 of JAMXBC010000003.1, forward strand.
GCTCTTGATAAAAAACAATACTAAAAAATTGACTTAGAAACTAACTTAAAAATTATGCATAACAGAGTTTTTCATTTATTGTCACTTCTATTTGTACTAATCAAAAGAAAGGACTTTTATTTTGTATTTCATACATTATTTTGTAATCACTTTCCAAAAGTTTTGTTTGAGTTTGAGAGAGGTTTAGGGAGATCTTTGTATGCTTGTAAATAGCTTAGGTACAAGCTAATGAAATAGGATAGAGAGAGTAATCGCAATTTAATTGTTAAGTATTATAATTGGATTAATGGAATAATACCAATTAGCAAGACTCGTGCGACAAAGCTTTAAGAGAGTAGTAGATATAAGGTTGAATCTCTTTAAATCGCTTCCTCGATTCTCTTTATCTCTCTCTCTCTCCCCCATTTACTTTCCTATATGTTTATTTTTATTTATTATGCTAAACGTTAAACATTTAAACTAATACTCGCCATAATTAAGTTTTGAAGAGGAGTTTTAGTTTAGAAATAAAAAAAAATTATAAATTTTGCTAAAAATATCAATTTATTCTCTCTTGATATCTAATACAAGACCTATATTGCTAACATAATATATATTTATACATGACAATATAGTTATAACATATAAATAACATTTATAAATTTATACATAGTATATATATTTATAAATAACATTATATGTATAACTATATATTATATATAATCTATATTGCTATTACTGATATATAAATAACATTTACTTATTTATACCTAATATATATTTATATATTACATTATAGCTATATAAATAAACTAACATATTATATATAAAACATATAATTTATAGGCAAAACATTATAGTTACCGATAGGAATTAGGCAATTAGACCTTCAACTAACAGTCGAGCTCAATAACTAGAAGGATTGACCAAGCGAATCCTCAATGCGTATCGGAGCCAAGAGCAAACAAAGCTGACTATAGAGATGGGCTCGAGGACTTAGCTTTTCGACCGTTTCGAGAACCTTGCACTTCTAGCCTGCAACTTGAGGAAGGGCAACTCCTTCGGCAATCTCCTGTTCCCTTGCCCTCAAAGGGGAAAGCACTTATACATCGAGCCCTTCCATTGCGGCGCCTTCATCATCGATGATGATGGGCTTGGTTAAAGGCACAAGGGCTGAAGCAAGTAGAGCTACACTGAAAAGCTCTGCATCTATGGGCTCATCCCTCTCAATCAATGCTATACGTAATGGGCTTGCAAAATAATATATTATGAGGGGATGCCGGCGAATTGTTCGGTGTGATCACTCCGATACTTAAGTTAGTAATATACTTGAAAGTATATAGTATTAAAGCTAATGTGCAAGCTTAGTATGTAAAGTATAGAGAGAGTTACTGATAAGTAATGACTTGATATTTATAGTGAAGTGGAGTTAACAATTAAAGATCAATTGGCAAGAGAAATCTACAAATATAGGAGAGTGGAGCTGTCGTACCAAACTTGTCCTTAATATTTGAGACGTGGTCGTTTTATCATCGTCTTGTGGATTATGGCCATTGTAGTACTTAATGAGCCTAAGCGGTTCAGGCCCTAGGGTCGAGGCCTACGGGGAAAGGCTTAAGGTCACTAGGTTTAAAAGATCTCATTAAACCCAAAGGATTCATGCCCAAATTGCAATGTCAATAGGAAATAATTATTTTATATTGATTTTTATCTATTATTTGCTTCTCTAAGATTGATTATTTAAATGCTTGTATTTCCAATTACCCAAAAAAAAAATCCTTATATTTCCATTTTTCAATTGAAAAAGAAGTCTTTAAAAAATAAAAATGGGAGTTTTATCTTTATTTATTTATTTATTTCCTTTTAAATCTTACTATGTTTTATCATTTTATGCGAGGGCACAATTCCTCAAATGAAAGATAAAAAAAGGTAACCTCTATTTAAACGTCAAATTTCGATAATTTTAAGTCCATGTTGTTTTTTTCTAATCTTCTTAGTTATATCGTATATTGATAAAATAATGGCCTAACCTGTTGCCTGCAGTAGTTTTACGGTTTTTTATTACCGACACTTGTTAAGAAATTTCAACTTGGAAAGGGATTGATTAGTGCTTTACAACTAATACTGAGATATAAAATGTAGTTGGTGAGTTATTCTGGAACATAATATAGTTGTTTTATCAAGATGATTGGACTTGCACGCCTTCCTCGCAAGTCCAATGATGTGAAAAACAGATGATGATACATTGAACGGGAATATTTGTTTTTATTAAATGGAAGTGGCACTTACCCCACAATAAGACATAGAACAGGCATGTATAAGTATTTTTTTTTTTTAAGGATAAATTATAAGGACTCTCGAAAATCTCAAATCATCTGGGTTCTTCAATTTTTAAAAGCTAACATTTAAATTATGAAAATGTGACATTGCAATTTTATATAATTAAAAGAAAAAATAGCAGTATTAATGCATCTCGTGTGTCGATGAGTTTAATTGACTTTAGCGGCATCATAATACTTTATTTAACATATTTAATTGACCGGTCTTTTAAATAATTAAAAGAAAAAAAAAGAAGAAAAATATAGTTTGCAATTAGATTTGACACTTTTCTTTTTCCCAAAGTTCGGCCGGCTATCCACCATGCCACGCAATTTGATTAAGACCTAATAATATAAGTGCATCTTTATTTAGTAACAACTCACCTTATATTTTTAAGTATCATGTTAATATATTAAAAAATTATCTTTTTTAAACAATTTCTCACTTTATTCTCAAGTTAGTCACTAAAGTTTTTTAATAATTTTTTAAAATTTTTGTGGGTCCCATTAATATATTTAACCAATGAAAAATCAATGAAACAAAAATTTAAAAAAAAAAAAAGAATTTCTAGAGTTACTTGTCAGAGCAACCTGAGATTTTTTACATGCAATTTGATTTTGGTTTTGGTTGTAAATGGAGTGGGTTTAAATTTCATGGTGAAAGTGAAATGCCGTCGAAATGCAAACCAAATGTAAATATCCACATTAATTTTTTTTATATTAGAATGGAAAAGATTTCCAAGCGAGTGTGCTGGCAAGGGACCACGTGCAATTACTCTCTCACTTTGGAGTCAGCTTTCTTAATTTTGCCTTGCTTTTTCCATGTGAACTGGAACCTCCTAAGTAGTGTATTTTCTTAAAGGCCCTAGTGCTCATCAAGGACAGTAATGTTCCTTTCATATGGCCATTATGTTTATTTACTTTTCTGTGTGCAAAAGTAATTTTGGACTTAATCTGAAATCTCCCACAGGATACATCTATATATATATATATATATATATATATATATATATATATATGGATTAAAATTTCTTTTCAAGAAGGAAGAATGAATTGACATTCTTTAAAATTTTAGTAAATTGCAGAAGTCTCTTAAAGTTTTGTATTATTTCTATTGAATTTATTACTGTACTCTTTACCATTATTGGAATGTGATCCATTTATAAGTGCACCACTAGCTTATTTGAAAGCTAAAATCCAGTTTTCTTATATATATGAATTTACACCATTATATTACAATTTGAGTGGAGTGGGGAAATTACACGGTTATATATATATATATATATATATATGTATGTATGTATGTGTGTGTATGTATGAAATGACGACAGGATACAGGGCTTTGTTATTTGTCTGGTGTCTTTCCAAAAAATTGAAAGACTAGAGTAGTAATAAATAAGAATTCAAAAACTTAGTAAAGTGGTAATTTTCTCAGTTTTTTCCTGATAAAAGGAGACTAATCCATTTATACTTCTCAAATTTGTATGTGATTTTAGATAGCAATGGGCTTGCAAGGCAATATTTTTAGTTTTATGTTATGCAACTTGATTTTAATATCAAAGGAAATTAAGATACTAATATAATTAATAATAATTTATGTTCTAATTACTGAATGAATGAATTTTATAAGTTCTTTTATATTGTGAAATTACCTAACGTGACTTTAGTGTATGGTATAACATTTTTTCCCTTCATATTGTGAAATTACCTAACGTGACTTGAGTATACGGTATAACTTTTTTTCCCTTCTCGATTTCTAAGAGTATTTAGCTAGATAATACGTCTAAATGATCCGAGGCATATGTTGAATAGCCATAATTTATCATTGGAGTTATTTAACATACAATTTTTGTAAATTATTTTATCTAATATAATTAGTAAGTATTTGATATTAGCTCAATGATATAGTATTCATATATATTATAAATATATAAATAAATAACTGACGTCACTAATATTTAAAAGATAAGCAAAAAACAAAAAAATACCAATTAACGATAAATGATGGCTCTTGGTTGCATATTTAAATTATAAACGAATAAAAAATGAAAGAGACATTGATTTTAAAGGATACATAATTGATATTGGCCCTGAGAAATGGATTTCAGCTATCTGACAAGAGTATAGGAACAAGTTTGATCAGTCATGAAGGATGTAGATCTTTAAAATTCTTATCTCCTAAATTTCATTATTTTAATGATGGGTGTTATTTAAATTTTTAAAATATTTTGTGATATTATCGTGACATTATTATTTTTTAATAATGGCAATCATTATTTTTATAATTTTAAGGAACCTTAAAAAATAATAACTTTAGAGAATATAAATCCAATCATAAATATTGAACCTAGAGCTTATTATTTGAAAAAGTGTATAATTAAACATCTTAATTTTGATGAGAACAAAACAAAAAATATATATCTAAACATATTGATTTTGATGAGAACAATAAACTGAGTATTATTTGATTATATTGAGATAATTGAATAAGATCGATTAACTTGCTTAATAATTAAATATATCGATTGTCTTTACAAAAAATTTAATTTTTTTAGTGGTGATCAAATGATCTTGAAATTAGATTGTAAAGTGTATTTGTTTATTGTGTATTAAAAGTATTTTCAAGTAATATTTAACCTACTAGGTTGATGGTTCCAACACATTATCAACTTGACGGTGAAGTGGCTTAGATAAGAAGTTGGAATTGTTTCTGATCAAGATATCAGTATACCGGTAGTACAATTTGTTACTAGTTTACCAATAAGAGTAAAGTACTAGTATGCCAGTGAATCTGATCCAACTAGCCATTAGAGCATTTAATGTATTATAATAGGAAGAATTAAATAGAATGATATAAATGTTCAACAACTCGACCAAAGATAAGAGAGAACTGATCTTTTACTGCAATATTCCAATATTCTTTTTTGCTCTTATTGTTTGTTATTCTCATTATCTATTGTACCATAATTTGTTAATATTTAAAGAGATTTGAAGTACAGTATTTGTAAGCTATTAGTTACAAAGTATTGAGAATTAAAAATAACACACTGATAATCGTTAAGATTGAGTTTTATGTTATAAGTTAATATTGTGATTTGTGTTAAGAGTTATAGTTGTAAAACTTGTGTAATCAAGTTTGTATTTGTGTAGCTTTTGGAACTTAAATTAAAAAATCAATAAAGTGGTGTGAAGTTCTTGATTGAAGATATTGTGTGTCCATGGAAAATAGGGAGCGATCCAAACTCCATATTATATCTAGACTCGATCTTCTCATCCTTATCTTTTTAATTTCTAAACTTATTATTATTTTATCATTATCTTAATTATCATCATTGTTACTTTTAGTACTTGATTTAAAAAAGAATTAAAATTTGTCCTTAAAACTCAATCCATCATCTCTTGAGTTTACCCTAGTATTTTTCAATAAGTACATAATTTTGATAGTTTTTCAAGATTTTCTATGTATTTATCTAATACATTTCTTCTAATGGTTATTTTATTACAATCACAGCCAACACATAAAAATATATTGTCATTTTTATATAATGTTTGGATTCGAGTTACTTATATCTACTTTTAGATTTTTTATGAGAAGTGTATTTGAAATACTCTGACTAATTTTATTTATTACACAATTAATGCTGTCATTCTTAGTAATATAAGTGAAAGGGATTGTGCTATATACATATTTCATTTAAATTTTTACGATGGCACAATCAGAAGTTGTTTTGCTCTAGAGGTAATGAAAGGGACTGTGAGACTTGAAGTTTTTGTATCGCCTCGTCGATACTCTGGATAAGGCCGGCAGCGATTGCCTTGATATCATATTGAAGCTGAAAGTAATTATTTTATATTGATTCTTATCCAGTATTTGCTTCTCTAAGATCGATTATTTAAATTCTTGTATTTCCGATTACCCAAAAGAAAAATCCTTATATTCCCATTTTTCAATTGAAAAAGAGTCTTTAAAAAATAAAAATGGTAGTTTTATCTTTATTTATTTATTTTTAAATCTTACTGTGTTTTATCATTTTATGCGAGGGCACAATTCATCAAATGAGAGATAGAAATTGGTAACCTCTATTTAAACGTCAAATTTTGATATTTTTAATTCCATGTTGTTTTTTTTTTCTAATCTTCTTGGTTATATCATATATTGATAAAATAATGGCTTAACCTGTTGCCTGTAATAGTTTTAAGATTTTTCATAAGCGATACTATTAAGAAATTTCAACTTGGAAAGAGATTGATTAGTACTTTACAACTAATACTGAAATATAAAATGGAGTTGGTGAGTTACTCTGGAACGTAGTATAGTTGTTTATCGAGATGACCGGACTTGCACGCAACAAGGAAGCTTCCTCGCAAGTCCAGTGATGTCAAAAACAAATAATGATACATTGAATGGGAATACTTGTTTTTATTAAATGGAAGTGGCACTTACCCCGCGATAAGAAATAAAATAGGTATTTATAAGTAAATTTTTTTTAAGGATAAATTATAAGACTCTCGAAAATCTCAAATCGTATGGGTTCTTAACATTTTTAAAAGCTAATATTTAAATTATGAAAATCTAACATGGCAATTTTAGATAAATTAAAAAAAATTCAGAAGTATTAATGCATCATATGTGTTGATGAGTTTAGTTGACTTTAGTGCTATCATAATACTCTATTTATCCTATTTAATTAACCAATCTTTGAAAAAATATTTAAAAATTCAAAAATTAAAAGAAAGAAAGTAGAAAAAAAATAGCTTGCAATTAGATTTTACACTTTTCTTTTTCCCAAAGTTCGGCCGGCCGTCTACCATGCCTCGCAATTTGGTTAAAACCTAACCACACAGGTGCATCTTTATTCGATAGTAACTCATCTCGAGTTCTTAAGTTCTATATTAATATATTAAAAAATTATATATTTTAAGCAACTTTTCACTTTACTCTCGAGTGACTTCACTAAAGTTTCTTAATAATCTTTCTAAATTTTTATGGGTCCCGTTTTTCAATCAATAAAAAATCAAAGAAACAAAATTAAAAAAAAAAAAAGAATTTCCAGAATTGCTTGTCAGAGCAACTCGAGATTTTTAAGAACTGCTTGCTCCCTCATCTTTATTGTAGGATAAATCTACTTTTATGTCACTTAGCTTCGGTAGACATGCTAAGCAACACCTATTATTCATGATTTAAAAAATAGATAATGACAATTGAAACATTTTTTTTACATGCAATTTGATTAGGACCCAATGATGTGAAAAAAACATTTTTGTTAATAAAAAAACAATTTTAATTAAACACAAGTGGCATGTACGTAATAAGAGATAGTGTAGGTATGTATAGATACAACAGTCTGATTGGATTAGTTACTTGTGTGTTGCATGAATGATGTACAAAGTAACAAAAAAGATAACTTTAAGAAACCTCGAGCATTTATCTTATTTCCTTAAGTAAATTTGCTCGTCTCAATTTTTTGCCCGAAGTGCTTATTTGATCATAAAGAGTAAAGATTTAGTAGAGTAATATTGTTTTTCAATTCTCTTTAAAAGTTATAAATAAGAAGGAAAAGGTTATATACTTATAGGCTTTTGGGTATAATGATTCGGCTGTTTGAGATGTAATTGACTTTTTTTTTCCCTAAATTTTCTCAGTTAATTTGGAATTACGATTTTTAAAGCTCATTTTAGGTAGTAATAAATAGAATTAAAAACACTGGTGGTTGCTATAAGAATGCTGTTGAAATTCATATAGGAACTCCAATGATCTATGCACGAGATCTCCAAACTTTAAGGGAGTTAATGGAATAAAGTTTTAAATCGCAAGATAATGATATGAGGGTCTCATCAATGAGATTATGAAATAATAGAAAGAAAAAAACTGTACTTTATTGGCATATGAGGATTAAAAATGGAAATATAGAAAAATTGAATTCAATAAAAATAGCTAACAAGAAGAAAAAGGAATCTGAATTTGCTGAGAAGAATAATATCTCATTACTGAGAAGTAGCTTAAGAAAAAAAAATCCAAACGAGGATGATTGATATTGACAATATTTTTGCACTTTTTTTTTTTTTTAAAAAGCATCTTTGTAATGTATCTTTTTAAAACTTCCTTTCATAAGAGCATCACCGTTAACACTTTTTGACACATATTCCAAATGGTGAATGACTTCGTGGTTAACCATTTGGCTTCCAAGGACTCTAAAAAGCTCTTTTCTTTTTTAAGTATTATTTTTATTAAAAATTTATATTATAAATCTTGTAAATAATATAAATAAATTTTAATAACGTCTACCTAAGAATCTTATGAATAAAGTGGAAAGATTGTTAAAAAAGAAATCCTTAAACCATTGACGTGTTATTCAAAAATTTTAATCAGAATTTTAGTAAATGAGGATGTTTTAACAGGAACCTACATACTAATCAACTCAATTGTTATAGTATAAGGATTTTTGTGGTAGGTTGCTGTGTAAATTACTTAAATTAAGTGATAAGAAGATGTCATTTAATGTGTTTGGAATGAGATACCATAACTGACATAGCAAACCAAGTCCATCCGCATACTCTCCATATGAATTATTTCTTATGCCTTAAGATGTTTTATTTTTATCTTAAGAATAAGGTAACGTTTAATTGTATAAATTTTTTTTGCACTAAAGTGCATAAAAGACTTTATTTTATGTTTGGTTTATAACTTTCCTTGATGACTGAAAAAAAAATTAGGCTGATGGATTAGATAAAAAATTTAAATTTTATCTTATCTATACTATAATACGAAAATAAAATTTGTTAAATATTACAAAAAATTAGGCTCTAAAAAATGCTCCTCCATGTTATAATAGCAAGTTAAATAATATTATTTTTATTAAATATTACAAAAAAAATTCATTTAATAATATAAATAATTAATTTTTTAATATTAAATATATGTCAAATACTGCGCAAACTAAATATGATATAATAAATTTAGACTATTCAATCCTTTTTATACTTGTCTTGTTCAATTTTCTTTATCTAGTTTAATTTTTGCAACTAAATGCTATCTATGGGCTTTTTTTCGTGCTTTCTTGAGTTAATTTCGACTGAGTGCCTCAAATTTCTTATAAAGGGACAACACTCAAACCAAGTTCATTTGTCCAACTAAAGTGTTTTATAGACTTCTATGACATGTCAAATTAAGGTTGGCTATTGATGTTTTCATATTTGAGTTTGTTTCTTATCTTACTAGTGCTAAAAACAAATTAATTGAATGAATGCAGGTCATAATTGTTGCTTTTTGTTCATGTACTTATGAATTTGAATCTTCTCTATTTAGTATCCTTTATTTTCCTCAATTTAGACTTTTAAGATGTCCTTATGTAGATTATTAAACATCAACGGTTGACATTGATTCTCTCTATTTCCAAAAAAATAAAAAATGGAAAAGAAAAAATCCCTCTAAGTTTAGATCATCTCTCTTCCCTTCATTTTGGAAAAAGGAAAAAAAAAAGTTACAATTTTAGATCATCTCCTCTACTTTATACACTACATCCATAAAACAATGAGCCAATCATCTACATTATTTGAAATCTTTTTTTTTTTTCTCATTTAAAGTAACAATTTTAAATATTAAAATTTATTGAATCAATGGAAAACAACATTGATAATGGAATATCTATACAATTGTGGCTATCATCTTCAAGGTAAAATTTCGATTTTATTTCACTAATGATTATTTTTAACTATAGTTTGATTATCCAAGAGTGGAATTAAGGAAATTGTATGTAAATAGCTAAATTCAAGTTTAAACTTTAAGTCCATTAATTAATTAGATTTGATTCTTTTTTACTAAGGTAACGAAACTCAAAAAGTCAAGTCCAAATAACCAAGATGATCTAGAGAGTTTTAGTATGGTAGGTTTAAAGTAAGGCCATAGCCCATTTAAGATCAATTAATAGAAAAGTTTCAATTTTTAACCATTAATCACTATCATAATCTGACGAATGAGTTCAACTACCATTTCTTATAAATATTATTTTGCTAGAATCTTGTTTCAAATATTAAACTCTTAAACACCTCAAAAATTCTATCCGATTCTTTATTGATTGTAGAGTTTGATGTCATTAGGCTCCTCCACCTACGTATTAGAGCCTTACCAAGATTACGTACTTTTCCTCTCTACACTTCTGTCCTGATCATCCCACACGAATCACTTATGTCATTTTCCTAATCATGTGTAGCACAACTTCACACGTAGCACGCACATGATCCTTACATCTATACTCATACCTCCACGGTGTAAAAAGTGTCGAGATCATCAAGTATTTATTTCAAATATCTCCTAATGATAGATGTAGTATAGAAAATATTAAAATTTATCGTAATCTCTATTATCCCATATAGGTTTAATAATGCTTGTACTTGGCTAATGGTATTGTTATTTTTATTTTTATTTTTTTGTGAACTTATTATCTATTTAGAATTTAATAAGTTTCATAAAATTGTCTCATAGAATTATACCCTGTTCATTTGTTGTAAATACATGTTACTAAAGTAGGAATGCAAATAGGGGAAAAATGCGTCTTACTAAAGTAGAAATGCAAAAGAGCCCAACATTATCTACACAATTTGAAATCATCCTTGTTCATTTGCTATAAATGCATGTTACTAAGCTTCATAGAAATTTTTTTTTTTTACTCGTTGTCATAATCCTTATTATCCCATATGCTTTAGAGATGATAATCTGATGATATCAACAACATGATATAAGTGATGCTTTTATTCTCTTAGAACAGATTCGTGGAAATGTAATAGTGTATAGATAGTTAGACTTGAATTCCCATGCGGCATTTTATATTATGAAACTCAACTTTAACTTGATAAAACAAAAAAAATTTGCTTTTTCGTTTATTGTTAGTAGGTTAATAGATGAATCCACCAATATTACTAATGATATTTTATAAATAAATTCCTTATGTTAGTATGGGATTTGCATCAAAGAATGATGCATGGGCATTATGGGTTAACTATGGAGCAAAAATGAGATTTAGTGTTTGAAAGTAATATAGCAATAAGAGTAGGATAGATGGAAAGTTTACTTCACATAGATTCATATATGCTAAGGAAGGTAAGAGGAAAGAAGATAAGAGAAATATAGTAGTGAAAAATACAAGAGCCAAAACAATAACAAATTGTTTTGCAAGGATGAGAATTGTACTTATTCTGGAGATAGGAAAATATCGACTCAATGATCTCGTTATTAAGCACAATTACACTCTTCATCTTCTAGAAACAACTCATATGATGCCATCGCAAAGGAATATATCAAATGCACATAGTTTAGCAATTGAATTAGTAAGTGATTTTAGAGCTAGAACTAAGTAAGCTTATGAGCTCATGATACGAGAAGTTAGTAGTAGAGAGAATCTTAGACATAGTAAATTAGATTAGAAGAACTAAATTTAGAATAAAAGACAAAGGGATTTGATATATGGAGAAGTTAAAGCTATACTTAGGTACTTTCAAGAGCAATCATTACAAGACCCATCATTCTTTAGTACAATACAATTAGATTGTCAAGAATAGATAATAAATATCTTTTGGGCTAATCTGGATTATGCTCATTTTGGCGATATGATCACTTACGACACCACTTTCAGTATAAATAATAGAACATACCATTTGGTGTTCTTTTTGGATTTAACCATCATAGGGCAGCACTTTTGTATGATGAGACAACTGCATCCTTCAGTTGGTTGCTTGATACTTTTCGAGAAGTACATAATAGAAAAAAACCCTCTAACGATATTCACCAATCAAGATTTAGCAATAGCAAAATCATTAAGAGAAATGATGCTTGAGAATTTTCTTGAGCTATGCACTTGGCACATAATGTAGAATGACATTAAGTATTTAGGACATCTAATGAAAGATGGATTTTGCTTTTAGCATATTTTAAAGCTTTTATGTATAAGCATTTGAAAAAGCAAGGGTAGAAATGCCTAAAAGGCATAAGTTGGCAAGAAATACATGGTTAGAAGACATTTATGCTTTGAAGGAAAACAAGCTACATGTTAAATGAAAAATGTGGCCATAAGAGGAATGCGAAGCACATAATTAAGTGAAAGCCTAAATGGAGACAAAAAAATATAACGAATTACAAGCTGAATATGATTATGGGTAGAAGTTGTCAAGAATGAAATTGCAAAAGTCTCCCTTGTTAAGACAAGTAGGCCAAATTTACACTCTAAAAATATTGGATGCATTTCAAGATGAATATGATTGGATTTCTACTTCATTTATTAAGTATAGGAATGAAACCGAATCTTTCCATGAGTATATAGTTGTGATAATCAACAAAGGAGACTACTAGTTATTATTTAATCCATCGAGTGGGAAGATTTCATGTAATTGTAAAAAATTGAAATTTTTGGAATTTTTGTTATCATGATTTAAAGGTGTATGATGTTTTGGATATTAAGTTTGTCCTTTAAGGATACATCCTTAAGCATTGGACAAGAGACATTAGGAGTGATACAGCAAAAGACTTGAATGAAAAAATTGCATCGAAAGATGGTCATTTGATTATAAGGGAGAGATATAGAGAAATTTGCCCCAAAATGGTTAAATTAGTTGCACAAGCGTCAAAATTTCCAAATGCCTTTATATTCCTTCATAACATTTTGAAAGAAACTAAAAAGAGGATTGAAGAAATTTGCAACAATCACATTGAAGTGGAAAGAAAACAAAATTAAAAGATTCATTGCCTTTAGAAAGACACTCAATTGATGATCTTTTTGAAAGAGTAAAGCATTTAAAAGAGAGAAAGAGTTATAAAGATAGAAGGCATCTAAACAGTTGGGTTAAGAAGCAGAGTAATAAAAGGAAAAGGCTTATGATCAATAAAAAGCCAGATATACAATTATTGCTGGTAGTTTTTCTTACATACATTGACTTTTGGTCGATAACTTTTACTTTATAACTATTATAATATCTTATCTCTTTCTTTCAGAAAGCTAGATAAAGCAAACTAGTACTCAAATTCGGAGTTACAAGAATGAGATTTTTGTGAATTATTTTTTCACTTTAAGAATTTCTTCTAAGTTTTTCTTTCACCTCAGTAATATGCCATTACTTAATATTAGATGTTCAATTTATCCAATCAGATTTCATGGATTAGATGCAACGAAAATGAGAGTTCCATAACTCAATTAAGTTTTACACAACTATTACTCACAAATTTGATACCATTAAAATAATTGTAATTTTGTTTCGTTTATCTATTACTATTAAACCAATAAATTCCATTTGCCTCCACTTTTAAAAACTAATACTTTAAAACAATATTTTATAGCCTTTTCATAACTGCTTTCGTGAACTTTATATATGCCACGTGTTGTTACATTTTTTATATGTACCACGGCTTTTTTTATTTCCCCTCACTGAAAACTGTTCCTTTATCTTTCATTTGATTGCAACTTTTCTACACGTTCACAGATTCTTTTATTCCTTGATGAAAACCATCCCTCGTCCTCCTTTTCCTCTGTAGAGCAACATTAAATCTCTCACATTCCTTTTTTTCTCATTCTTGATTCTTTCACTAACCTACCCTTTAATTTTTCCACTCTATCCAGCCTTTTTTTAATGAAAATTTATCATTCCATTTCTTGTTAACATCAATACAAATTGTCGACCGATGATACGTATGGGTTGGAATATTTGACCCATGGTGGTGAAGCGGAAGTGTTTGGATGATCACGAGTACTTTCTCCTTAATTAGTTGATGTTATGGGTTTTATTTTGTTCATTTAATGTAGTAAGTGGGTGTTAAGATTTAATGGCATGGACACTGGATATTTTGACCAAAAAAAAAAAGAAAAGAAAGTTATTTGGTAAATATCACCAGAAGACGCATATGATATTATTTTATATTGAATAATTAATGTTGGGATTTGGGGACAAGGATGATGGAAAGGAATCTAAATGCCAATTTAATTAAGGAACTCCAAGGAGTAGGTTTTTGTATGGGTCTTATGTTTTGGTTGCCCCCATAACATCTTTTGTATTTAAACGTCCACATAATATCAGTTTTAATTATTTTTATATATTGCAGTTGGATTAATCAAAGATGGCAAGAAGTGAAGACAGGTGGCCACGGCTCAGTACGCACTCTTCCCACAACAAATCCACTTTGATGAAGAGGGTGCTTCTTAAGATAAATGGCCTCTCCAACTATTTAACTTATAACATTTATTTGTATTTTCATTAAGCAATTTATGTGAAGTTATTAATTTTATGTTGTCCAATGAAACAATCTTTCATATCTTAATGAATAATTAAAGGAATTTATATTCTTTTTTTTTCCATGTTACATAAATTTATCATATGCCCTATAATAATTATCTATATAGATTTTAATAATCCAATGTGTCAATTAATTAGCATGTCTCTTGGTTGATATAATTAATAGGCAACCGTTTAATTTTAGAGCTATAGGTTTTAGCATATTCTTCCACAAGATTTGTTGGAAGTTAACCAATAATATGGTTTTTTTTTTCTTTCACAAATAAAAAATCTATTTCTATATAGCCTTTTAATTACAAATTTACCCTTCAAAATATGTTTTAATTACCATTTTTAATTATGATAGCATTTGTATTTAAAAAATATGTGTATTATTGTTATTTCATTAGTTTTTACTATCTTCCTATATTATCTATTCTAACCAAGTTTCCCACTTCCGAGTAATATATCCATTCTCCATTCTCCATGTTTCCACGTTCTTCGGTCCAATCTCTCCTCTAAAATTGCATGCAACTGTATTAAATTCATTTAAATCCATCTATTAATATTAAGAGAGTAGTGTTTATTCAACTCTCATAAATATTAACTTATTATATATCTCTTATTGTCACACATTTACTACACTATATTTTTGCACGTTCACAGACGAAAACCGTTACATACCTATGTACTTTTGCTGGTAGACCACTCATGCAACTCTTTACTTTTTGCATAACTATTTCTACATCCACTTCTGCCACTAAACCACTCATGCTACTTGGCCTCTTCACTTTTTAATAACTTCAACCGCAATGCAACTTAATTTGGAAGTCCATCAGCCACGTTCACATTCAACTGCATTTAATTCTTATTATATGGTATGTTTAATGTTAAAAAAACTGCTTTTAAAACCCCATTAGTTCTATGGGAATTTTCCCATCTTCACCATCCACATATTAATCTCTCTACTAACTAAAAATCTCTCTCTTTTAGATTTTCTAATTTGGATTTATTTTAAGTTTAGACTAAATTTTCATTCACACAATGGTGCAACTGTTAGAAAGTAAAAGAGATCATTTAATTTTCACCTACCTTTCGTTCTATTAATTAATAGTATATTATTTAATCCATTCATGATTATGTTTTTCTTTTACTCCCAATTAAGGTAAGTATATAATCTGATTTTATTATGTACATCTTTTATTCACTTTATATGGAATTAATAGTATAATATTTTTCTAACTGACTTTCAAGCAAGTTTCTCTTGGAGTCATTGGTTCAAGATATCATTTCCTTTAAACTACTGACTCGGGTAAATTTGTAATTAGATAATACAACTCATCTCAAAATAATAATGTGTTTACAATTACTTACCTACATGTTCACAAGTATGCAATAACTATTAAGAACTACAACTCTCAATATTAATTTACTTTCATTTGACTCTCTTTAATGTTGAAGCATCCAAATTCTTTATTTCTATTTGACTCTCTCTCTATATTATTTTTTTTATTCGACTCTCTAAATTATTTCTATTTGTTTTTTTTTTAACTCTATTGATACTCTATTTCACTCTTACAATTTCTTTTTCATTGTTTCATATTATATTACTTGAACTAGATATGTACCAATATATATATATATATATATATATATTTGTAATTTTACTCATGGTAATGTCAATTGTGTGTAACAAGAAATATAATTTCTTTTGATGTCTTTTCACGGCATTTCCAATTTCAACATTACGACTACATTGCATTCGAAGCATATCCATACAAAGAGTGCAATATTTGTATTTGTTTAAAGTTTGTAAATCAACACCATTTCTTTATGTGTTTGCTTTCCTCCATCCCAATATTCATTTATATTGCATTTTACATTTGAATAATTGCTAATGTTTCAATATTTCGCTGAATTGCAGGTTTATAAGTTTTAATATTTGAAAGGTCGAAGGTTTGTCTACATTAAGTTGTTAAAGGCATAATTCGTTGTTTTCAAGACCCATCCCACTATGAACATTGATCGTGCTAACTTTGTTATGTATCATTTCATTATCAATTGTATATTTTTTTTTTCTTTTTTTTTTTTTAGTAAGGGGATCGATGTATTAATTTAGAGTATAAAATTGTATTAACGCCAAATTTAATCAATTTATATTATGCAATTTGTGTATGCTTCTTTCTTGATTCTTATCTCTTTATTCGTTTTTTGGGTTGCATATGTTGTTTTCTTTTTTGTGATTATAGCAATTAGCTCATGGTGCAATGCAATAGTACCAAATGAATGCTCAATCTAAGAAAGAAGGAAAGACTAATTATGCTCATTAAGCATGATCATTATTGCAGTAAGAACAAATTTAAAACATTTCTTTCATTTTGCCTTTCAAATGTGTTCCCCTCCGATGAAATCTTTCTTTACTTTTGTAGATTCAAGGCTTAGGCTTTTATCCATTTCCATCTTATTAAGGTTTGCAACCATCATTGTTATTTATTTCAAAATTTCTAATACTATAGCAAAAATTTATTATTTTACACTTTTATTTCCATATGTAGTTCTACACTTATAGGGTTTTACTAATGAAGTAATGTACATGAAGATTAATAACATAATGACTAGATAATAACTATTCATTTCATGATCCTTTATTCTACATATCAAGATCCTTAACTAACGTGTCTGCATTGTTTCATAAGGAAATGGAAACTTTTTGGATGAAGCATTTTAGTTACATGAAGCATAATTTCATGAACTTCGATAAAAATATTGTCAATATAAGTGTTATCTTTCTTCTGTTATCGTTAACGAATTTTCTATTTACTATTTCTGTTGTCCCTCGATTTCTCCTTTATCTTAAAAGATTTTCGAACCGTGTATATATATATATATATATATATATATATATATTTGGTTAGCTCTATTTAATTTTTGCATACGTAACACAAATACGCCGGTTGTTAGTTTTTTTTACTATTATAAATTTTTTTAACTATTTATAATTTATTTTTAGCGAGATTCTAACAACACATTTTCTCATATAATTCAAAAGTCAGTTCTCGAGACAAGCAATAGGACCCTTTAGAGTGTAATGTTGTTTCTCCTAAAAAGCCGTGGACATTGCCATTGTTGCAAAATGTGCTACCATTGTCGTAGATATCCGCTTTAAAATCAAAATTTTATGTTGTTTGTAACTTTCAATATCTATTTTGCATGATTTTTTTTTTTCCTTGTATGCTAGTGTGCATGGATATTTTGTAATAGATTAATCTAGATGAGACATTTTTTCTTTTAAAAGCAGGCCAAAAGCTTCCAAGACAAATTAAGTACTTTGTAAAGAATTGATGTGGTATCAATGTAGCCATGCAATTATATTGTTCCTTTACCATGATATCAAGAATGATTGAAGTTCAATAGTATATAGTAGGGATGTTTTGGATCATGCCTGAAAGTGTTGTTTTGCAGCTACTCCTACTGAGTTCTATTATGTTTTCGATTCATTTGTTTTCGCTAAGCTGTATTATGTTGCTGCGTAGTATTTTATAGCATAGTTGTAGGAGGTTCATTTAGTTTTGCTAAGTTGTATTGTGTTGATATATAGTATTTTGCAACATAGTTGTAGGAATTAGTAAGTGATAATGCAGTCGTTGATGCTTTGTTTATAAAGAGCAATTAAGAATTAACATCTAATCTAATTCAGTGTTCCATGATTTAATTTGGAATGCCTCACAAATGAATCATTATAAAACACAACCTCTAAGTGATTGTTGTTGAAAACATAAGCAATTGTCCTGCATTATCTCAAGCATTTGACTATGCATGCCCAAGGTTCCAAACTTCCAGTCGTACGGGCAAAATGACACATGAACAAAACTATAGCACCTTGAGAAAATAATTCATTTGAAAGAAAATTTTCACACAAATGATCCAATCATACAGTAGGTTTGGTTGTACAAATAAATCTTGCATGGTACATAATCAGCTAATAATAATCCAACATACATTACATTCCATTCCCTTATCCTTCAATCTCTTCTGTAGGCATTTCAATTCCTCCATAAGCCCATAGATATGATATGTTTCCTTAAAGTTGAGTCGCGACGAAACTGTACTCCACATTTAATTTCATAGATGAAGCACCCAAATCCCAAAATATTAAAAACAGAGTCTTTTAGTCATAAGCCACCAAGATATAATGCAGAGTCATACACGTATCAATTGCCAGACATAAAAATGTGCAATCCACAAAATTTTATTAAATAAATGCAAGTACACCAACCACCCATCCAAATCCTTACAGGCACACCAAATCAAAAACCTATAAATCAAGAGGAGATTTCAGGAAGAGACTAAAATGATGAGATGAAAATTAAAAACCCAGAAGTCAAAACCTCTAGAACTAATCAACCCAAAATAAAAATTAAAAACCTATAGTAAAAAACCCAGAAATGATACTATATCTAGAATTAATCAACCCAAAATCAAAATATAAAACACCAAATCAACCAAAAAATGAAACTTGAACTGATCAACCCGATATCAAAAACTCAGAAATAAAAATCGAAACTTGAAGCAAAGTATTTATAATAATGAGATGTATGGTCGGATGAGAGGTCTCCACGTCTCTAGGTTTAGTTATAGAGATCGCGATGTCAACCTCATCCTTGAGAAGGGCCTAGTGGGTACGGCTGGTGTTGCCTTTATTGTCCAAACTTGAATTCTTTTCGTCTCTTGGGCTTGAAAGAATATAGAGGGAGAGAGAGGAAGAGGAGTTTTGAGTTTTCTCGGAGGGTTGTATTTAGAGAGTAACACTATGTTGGGATTGGGGAAAATGAAAAGAAGGAATGGAAAGGAAAGGAAAGGAAAGGAAATGGGAAGGAAAACATTATGATTCCATCGTTTGGTATAGGAAGGGAAGGGGAGGGAGTGGAAAATAAGGGGAAAAGTTTCCCTCGATCGCACCTAAAAGCTTTCCCTCCCAAACTACGGAGGAAGAAGAAGGAAAAAAGATTGTTTTTGTAAAGACCTATTTGCTCTTATATTTATATATTTTTATTACTTTTTAATGGATAAATTAGTAAATTTATACTTTATCCTTTATTATCTTTACTAATTATTAACATTCTTTCTATTTTTTCTTCCCCCTACTGTCTAAACACATTTGGAGAAATCAAATCCAGCCATAATTCTTTCCCTTCCATTCTTTCCCGTCTCTACCTTTCCTCCCATCATGCCAAACATAATCTAAAGAGACACAAGAAAGAGGACAATGTCAATGTTGAGAACATTTTAAAAGTGATGAATTAATGTGTTAGGATTTTTCTACATTTTATTCTTTTTTTTTTTATGGGCCATTCATCTATATTTAATAACTCATTTAACAATGTCCTAAGAGCCCTAAATGAAAACGATCTAAATTTTGTATTTATTCGTGTCGTAATTGTGTTTTCCATACGTGTTATGTTGATTTTTTTTATTTTTTATTTTACTTTATTTATTTATTTATTTATTTTTGCAATTGTATTTCTAATTAAAAGAGGTTCATGTTATGGTATTACCATATCGCGCAAAAAATTATTAGTTATACCATCAAGGTTTTATGAATATGTGTAGTGTAGCCCCACAATTGCAAAAGTTTGTTCTTCTTTGCTTTTATTTTTTCTAAAGTCTAAAAACATTAATTTCTTTCCGATTACATGGTTTTTAGAATTATGAGATTGCTATTGGAATCCTTCAAACATAATCGCATTATGAAAAGGATTAGCTATGAGCCCTTTTTCTTTTTTTTTTCCTTTGCTAGCAAATGAAATTTCATTTAAATATTATCGATAGAAGTCTTAGATTATTAATATTTAAGTGTAAACTGAATGGTCGGCTTAGTCGGTTCACCTCTTAAAAAAAAAAAAAAAGAGAGGCCACTAATTCGGAAAAAATAATTTGATAATATCTAATAAGTCATTACATATCAAAGTTACTTTATTTGTGATAGTAAAAAACAATTTTTTTAAAAATAATATTATTAAACTAATGAAAATGACTAATCATAAGTTAATTATGTATTAAGAATAGATAAAAAATTTAATTTCAATTAATGTAAATCTTTTTTATAAAACTTATCAAATGTTAAGAACTTTAATATGAGAAAAAAAAATTGAGGGAAAAAATAAAAAAAAAAAGTTGAAATCACATTAAGTCAAAAATTAATAAACAAAAATTAGAAATTATTAATGAATTAATATACTTAAAAAAAGAAAGAAAATCACATTATTAAAAAATATTAATGTATTAAAAAAATAAATTAATAGAATTAATAAAAAAATTAAATATTAAAAAAAACTGGTTCAAGAATTTTGAACTAGCTCGGAACCGCTAGCTCACGGTTCACTGTATTACCGATCCATAAACTAGTAATTCAAGGTCAATTCAGTCCGGTGCCCAATTCTATCTAAGTAGATAAGTCTCTAGAGCTAGGATGGGTACATCTCACTCTTAGTATATGAGGCTACCCAGTTTACCAACAATCTAGCATATTAGCCGTATGATTTACATAGGAAAAAGAAAACAAATTGCTATATTTACTTAATATTAGATGGATATGCTCTATTGGATTTTTAGTGGCTTAATGAATAGAATTATAAGGTCCATTAATAGCTTTCACAACTAGTTCTTAGTTAGATTCAAATTCAACGTGTTGCCATCTTCCATCATGTGCTAACTTAACTCTAACCAATAAAACCTATGCTTCTACTTCTTCTGCATTACAGCAGATCAAAGATTTTGTCTATCCTTCTAATAATCTCTCCCGATTGTCATGAGCCACGATGCTCACTACTGCATGATTATTCATGGACGCCCAAGATGCATCTATGTTGACCTTTACAGCTCGTTCACTTCATTGGATGAAATGATGGAGGAATGTATTTAGAATTCTTAAGAAATGTAATAAGAGTATAATATTTATTAGTTTGTTTAGTTGGATTAATAAACAACTTAAGAATAGATATGTAATAGAACTTTAATAACTAAATTACCCTTGATCCATTTTTTTTCTCAAGTAATTTTAAAGTAATAGGTGGTGGTGGGGGAAATTAACTACAAGGTCAAAGGCAGCAGTAATAGTTGACGATGGTGGTAATAGGTGGTGGTGGGGGAAATTAACTACAAGGTCAAAGGCAGCAGTAATAGTTGACGATGGTGGTAATGGTTGATGGTGGTTGCAAGCGATGGCGATGGGGGTAGTAGTAGCAGTGGTTGACGGTGGTGGCGATAACCGGGGTAACGACTTAGAGGGGGGCTGAGAGTAGTTGTGACAATGGTGACGACAACAGTAGTAGTAATGATAGCAGTAGTTAGAAGTGGTGGTGGCGACAGCGGCGGTGGCAACAGTGGCGGCGGCGACGGCAGCGATGGTTAGAAATGGTAGTAGTGGTAACGGCAGTGGTGATGGGTAATGGTGGTGGTAGTAAGGTGATGGTGACAATGGTGGTTGGCAATGACGATGGTATTTAGCAGTGATGATAGGTGGTGGTGATTGGTAATTAGTAGTAGTGGTGGTTGTAGTGGCAATAGCAGTGACAGTGACAGTAATGATGGTTGATGGTGATGGTGGTGGTGGCGATAGTAGGAGTTAATAGTAGTGATAGCAATGGTAATGATAGTGGAAGTCATCGTTAAATTGATATGAGGTTATTTTTGGAAAAAATTTGAAATTTTGTGAGGAATCATGATTCTTTAAATAAAAGAATCAGGGATTCTTAAAGATTTGCGATTCAGAGATAAAAACCAAGTGAACGTTGTAATAAGAAATAAAGGAAGAATTGAATTCTAATTCCTCTAAAGTGAACGAAGCATCAATCTAGATCCAGACAGTTTCACCCGTAAAGACTTCGAGCTACACACATTAAGGTTTCTACTACCAGTCTATTCTCTATTCTCTATTCTCCTTCATCTCCCATTCTCTCACTAAGACTCTTACTTTACTAATTAATGCATCAAGAGACACATTACCACCCTTAAAAACCACCTTACACCGCTCTTTCCAGATGTGCCATGTAATCCAACATATTTCCATTTCAACACTTTTTCGATCACTTCTCACTAGGCAATATAAACCTTCCATCCATTCCATGAAATGTGAGTTAAATGATTCATTACTCTTAACCCCAGACTTCCAAACCATACAACTTTCGTCCATGCACAGCCCACAAGCATATGCGCCACCGATTCGCTTTCCTCGCAAAGAAGACATATCATATCTGCTCTGACATTACGCTAGCACAACTGTTCCATGATCAAAAGATTATTCAACATCACTCACCACAAGAAATGTTAGATCTTTGGTAAAACTTTCAAGTTCCAAATCTTTTTCCAGTATTTTTTTTTCTATGAAATCAAGTGTAGATCTTGCTGCATTCTAAATACTAACTTCTTGTGCCTTCATATAGGGGGATGGTGGATCCCTTTGTCTTAAACTGTGTAACACAGTAGAATTGGTCGAAATGGAAAGAGAACAAATGAAGTGGAAGGAAAATAGGTGTTTGGTAACTTAAATGAAAAGTGGACATTAATAGAAATGAAAAGGAGGTAGTGCAAACATTTCTCTTATTTAGCCCACTTCTTTTCTCTTCAAAATTGGAGACAAGTGTGGAAATTGGTGGAAATGCAATATAATTACAAGATTGTCTCTAATAATAATATTCATTACAATAAAAATAGGGGTAATTTTATCCAATACTAACTATATTTTCTTTCATTTCTTTTTATAAGACAAACCAAATAAAGGAAATGGAAACATTTCTTTTCATTTTCTTCATATGTTATTAAACACAAAATAAAAATTATACTTCATTCCATTTCCATTCTTTTCTTTTCTTTTATACTCATTTCTGCCCACTTCTTTTTATAAAAAGTTACCAAACATACCATTAATCCTCTTTGTGGTTATTACACTTTCCAGCCTTTTAACATTCACAACTAAATTAAAACTAACAATTGAAACACACTTCATGACCCACCTTGTACATCTTTCACTAAATCCATACCCTACAATGACCTTCTCCAAAAAGTTCCATTCAACATGATATAGACCTTGCTCATGTCAATCCTTAAAGTACAAAAGGGGGTTTTGCCTTTCTTTTTATTTTTAAAAAATGAACAGCTTCATGTGTTATAACTATATTATCATGGATCATTCTTCCCAAAAGAAAAATACTTTGATTTTCCAAAATAAGCTCACCTAAGAAAGTTCGAAACATGTTGACAAGGATTTAGAAATGATTTTGTATAAATAATTATAAAGACTATGGGGGCAGAATTGAGACACATTTTAGGGATTTGATACCTTAGGAACAAGAATCATATTAGTAAGATTGAGAGAAAGTAGAAGCGTCCTTGTTTGCAAGAACAATTTGACACATTTCATTAGTTAACTTCTTAACCAGATCCTAGAATTTCTGATAGAAAATCCCTGATTAACCATTGAGTCCTAAGGCTTTCAGACTTCCCATCTGGAATGCTGCTTATTTAACTTTAAAATCCTCTATTTCAACACACAAAATAGAGTTCATATCTAAAGTAAATCTACTATCTAGCCATTTAATGCTTTCAAAACTACTATCAATCATATTAAAACAAAACAAGGCACTAAAATGATTCTAGAATTCAGCAGCTATATCATGTTCATCATCCAACTAAACTTAATCCCTTCTTTACAATTTGAGTACTTTACTCTTGTTCTTTCTATTTATAGGTGTGGTGAAAGAATGATGTGTTTCCATCAACATACATTAGCCAATTTGTTCTAACTCTTGATTCTAGTATTTTTCCTTACGTTCCAATAGCTCAGTATGTCTCCCAAAAAGCTTCTCCTCCTCCTCAAAATCCATCCCTAATGGATTGCTTTGAATAGAAGCTAACTCCTTAATAACGTTATCAATTTCGTCATTATTAGGAAACACTCATCTACTCTATCGAATCAAATTATTTTTGCAACATCCTAGCTTCTATTGCTGGGAAACACTCTTTTACTCCACTGAATCAAATTATTTTTGCAACATTCTAGCTTAGATAAGATTAAATCCCATGTTCCTTCTTCAATAGCTTGCCAACTATCACTTACCACTTCCTTGCATTCATTAGAACTTAACTACATATTATCAAATCTGAACAATTTCACACCCTTATTATCTTTCTCCTCCAACTTAATAATGAGTGCAATATGATCCGACCCAAAGGTGGGTACACGCTCTATTATACAATTTGGATATTTTATAATTTAACCAATAGAACTTAGGCTCTTGTCAATTCTCTCCTGAACATAGTCATTTCCTTCTTTGTTATTATTTCATGTAAAATGGGGCCAACAAAACCGGAATCATGAAGATTTGATTCATCAATAATTCTTCTAAACCCCTTAACAACTCTTCTTTCTGAAGGTTCTCCACCTTCTTTCTCATGTTCATAAAACAAGGCATTAAAATCTCCAACACAAAGTCACTCTTCACTACAGCATGCTATAATTTGCTCTAAATAGTCCCTGGGTTAACTTTTAATATGAAAATTAGTAGGTGAGTAAACCCAAGTAACATCCCCAATATCATAACCGTCAACCCACCTTATATGTGAATGAAAAAAAGGAGCCGTTAGCCTAATAATATCAATAACATTATCATTCCACCACAAGGTAATTCCCATGAACAAACCCTTAATGATCCATATAATAACATCCACCAAAGCGCAACTAATTCCTTAAGTTTTCTAGCATAATTATTTTATTTTTTTGTTTCTGTCAAACAAACTACAGAAGGATTGAACTTACTAATGATGTCGTTTAGGTTACGAACTATCTTGAGAGGCCTAATCCCCTAAAAGTTCCAATATAAGAAAGTCATGTTTCTCATATAGTTGTTGAAGGCCAGTTATCATTGCCTAAGTCAATCAAGTTAACAGGAACATCAAACCAGTACAGTTGCTCCATAACTCTCTAGAAATTGTCACTTTCTTTTTTTTTTTTAACTTTTTCCCCTCTTTTTTTCCCTTTTTAGCATTTTTAGAATAGAAATACGGGATAAAATTAAAATCGGTATCAAACTTTATATGTTTTTCTTTGTTTAATACATGAAATTTAAAATTATTATAGAATACATCTAATTTATACTTAAAGTTATGAATTTCCATATATTTAATCCAAGTTGTTTATTATATATACTACCTTGATAAATTTAAAAAATTGAGAATAAAACTATTATAATTTAATGGTATGATCTATCATTTGATAAATTTATATTCAAATTTTTTCTTTCCTATAATATAAGATAAAGAAAAATGATCGAGCAAATAATGATTGATCACAAAGCAAAGATGTTACTATATATTAAATAAAGCAAAGTTTATTGACATTATATTCAAAAAGAAAAATAAAAATGCAAAATAATAATTACAAAAGAAACAAAACATAATTCATGTGTTTTATTTTTCTTAAAAATATTAAAATAACAACTTCACATTAACTTCCTTTCGAATTCTCTCCCACCAATTTAAATAAACGGGATTTCTCGTTCCGTCCCCTTTCATCGTTGAGCTTAAGTTTTTGGTACCCAAATTTCCTTTCGTTTCCTAATATTTCTACCCAAAGAAACTTGAATTTCGGGCATTACAAACCCTAACTAGCCCTATCATTGTTCATTTACATCCATATTCACTCGCAAATCTTGATCCAAATGGACGATGGCAACCTACATTCACAATCTCTTCTTCAGGTTTCA
This sequence comes from Lumnitzera racemosa, assembly GCA_024138005.1. NCBI lineage: Eukaryota > Viridiplantae > Streptophyta > Magnoliopsida > Myrtales > Combretaceae > Lumnitzera > Lumnitzera racemosa. The sequence goes on from JAMXBC010000003.1 coordinate 15,208,713, forward strand.
AAATCAACTTCAATTTATTCATTTGTTCTATCAATTTCTGTATGGATGAATTTTATGTTTTTTAATTTATTTTTTTCACTTTCAGCAGTTTCTGCATAGTGAAGGACTCGTTCCATCTCTAGAAAACCAAGAGAAGAGAGAGATTATCATACAGAAGCTCAATGCGGTCTTGTTGTTTACTTAATTAAATAGTCAGTTATTTTCTTTCCATGTTAATGTTCTAGTTATGTCGGTTTCGTATTTTATCTCTATTTTCATCCTCGTCCTTGTGCCTCTTAATCGTAATTTAATGTGTCAGACATTGGCTCCATATGCTTGTTAATCTTCCTTTTGTAATGCTTTAGCATTGTGAAGTTTATTGTTTTTCCACTGCTTCATAGGGTTGATTCTTTAACTTCGAATGTTTGGAGTAGAACTGCTCGGGGGATGCAAAATCAAAATGATATTGGCAATGGAGATGTGCTGCTGGATTTTTGTAAATTTGAATGCATGATCAATGGACCGAGATAATGCTTGTTTGCCTAAATTTTGCTAAGAAAAATATCTCTTTGCGAACAACTTTAAGATTATTTCTTTGTCCTGGTTGGCAGTTAGAAATTTTGTTATTCCATAAACCTTTTTATGAGTTTTACAGAAAAATTTTACGGCTAACCTTTCCGTTCATGGGATTACTTTATATTTTCTTTTTCCTAAATGCTATCTCAAAAGTTACATGTTTTGATGTTGTAAAATAAGTTTTAAAATCTCCAAAAACTGGAAATTGGGGCATGGACTTTGGACCTTCGTTTTCCGTAGCTTCATTGCGAGTCACCAAGCAGCCTCTCTCTCTCTCTCTGGGCATATGACCAGGATGTTAGTATATACGATTTTAGCAATTAACATAATTATGGTTGTTAAAGAGATGTATTGTGCATGTTGATTAGGATTTGCATTTTCTGTTTTTACCTAGGGCAGGAGGCTATTTTGTTGTATTATTTATAATATTATGATTATTATCTTCTTCCGAGTCACCCTCGTTTGACCTTTTTATTATGATGTAGATTTGGAACTTAATGTCATAGAAGAAAAGTTTCTGCTTTTGAATGTTTCAACTGATGAATAAATACTTGATTATGTTATTACTTCTTTTACTATATGGCTTCAGATCTACAGTGCATACATCCTTGGTGTAGGCCTTTACTGTTTTCAAGCTTATATTTCAAATCTATTTGCTTTGAGAACAACATAGTATTTACTGTCTACAACTTGAGTTTCTATAGATACTACTCTATTTAAATTATATTGAGATAAAAACTTAACGGTTGTAATTACATACTTTTTCTAGATTTTTTAAATTCTTTTTCCAGGTTCACAATCTAGATTCAGACATTGATATATTGTGTTGTCCCTTCCTTTGCCACAATGACGGTACCTCTGTCTCAATATAGTGGACCTTGTTCATGGTAAAATCTGTCTTACTAGATATTAAGTTAGATTTATCAATGCAGGAGGATTTGTTTATTGTTCTCTACAATATTCTTAAAAGCAGAGAAGAGGTATCAGAAATTCACCGTGTAAAGGGTGCAAAAGTTTCGCTAATCTCTTTCACATGTGATGGTATATCAGTTGATCTTCCATATCTGCAGCTTAAAGTTCTTTCAGTTCTTGAAGTGAGTCTGGAAGCAGTGATTTGTCATTTCAAAGATGCTTTGGCCATAAAATACTAGCAGTTGATGATTGCGTTTTATTCCTTCACTTTCAAATACTAAGAAGCTCTATTGTCTCCTAAACTATGTCCTATGATGTGTTTGTGTACCCTGCTACTTATGAGAATCAACAAATGTAAAATGTTGACATACTGGATCCCATATTTTTGAGGGACATTGATGGAATTAGTGTGAAGTGTCTTTCCAGAGTATGTGCCAATAGATGCATTCGTCAAAGTGTTCCTCAAGTAGAGGTACACACACTTAATTTGCTAAGGGTTGAATTTGTTGTTTTCAGTTTCTCTTGTACATACACATACACAGACACGTGAATATGTTTGTCTAAAATGTTTATGTGCCAGATAACTGTATCTTTACCTAAGGTTCTTGATATATAGTTATACTTCGTAACTTTAAGAGACAAGGATAAATCTTAGGATTCTTTTCCGCTCTCTTTGCAAGAAATGGTGCTCTTTTCTTCACATTAAGCTCAAATTGGAAAAGCATGAGAAGATGGACAGGTCTATGTCCTGGTTTTGGATGTTTGTGCTCTGAGGATTTGAAATTTTTGTTCAGAAATTGTGCTTTGTGGATTTGAAATTGTTGTTCAAAAATACATATTTTCTTTGGAGAATGGATTATTAAACTGTAGTTGTCTAGGATTCCAATGACAATTTAAATTTCAACATATTGCAAGACACACTCTTCCGCAAAATCCTCAAGCATAATGCCCATCAGTAGATTTGCAATGTCTCTTAATGCTTTCAGATTATGAATTTCAGTTTCCATCAAAAGCTAAAATCCTATATACTCTTAAAATGCTTTTCAGAATTTTCAAGCATTGTTACGATGTCTTAAACTATGGGCTAAGAGGCGAGGAGTGTATGGTAATGTAAGTGGTTTGGGTGATGGTAGTGGTGCATTTCATTTGCTTGATATATTGCTTTCCTTGGTAATGAAATAAAGAGATAATGTGATCCTAATTTGTAGCTGTTTGGGTTTTTGGGAGGCATCCATTTGGCAATTCTAGCTACTTTTGTTTGTCAAAGACATTCAAATGCTAGTTTGAGTGTTCTGGTATCAGAATTCTTCAAAACACTCACATTCTAGCCATGGCCATCACTGGTCATTCTTCATGATGAAATGATGCTAGAAATTGGAGTTGCCACAGAAAAACCTCTTTTGATGACAATTCAATTGCCATGTACTTATGAATATTGCCATTCAAACATCACAAGGAGCACATTTTACAAGATCAGGGCAGAATTCCTTCAAGGCCATAATATGACTAAGGTACCCTGTTTTTAATTGCAATCTAACTAAAATGGAGTTACCAAATCTACTTGTGAGATGTTGCTGCCTGTTAAATTACTAATTTCTTATCTTTCTTTGTTTGCAGGATTTGTTAAAGCAAGGTTTTAGCTGGAGGATTTTATTTGAGCATTTTCAATACCCAAAGACATGCACGATTTATCAGAATCTACATGTCAGCTTCTAGTAGAGATGAATTAGGGGATTGGGTTGGCAAGATTAAGTTGCGATTTCCCTTCCTCCTTCAGCAAGTGAGTTGCCATTGTATTTGATTTGTTGTCATTTGATAGAAAACTTACAAATGGTATTTTCAAACCTCGTGACATATAATATAATTATGGGATTAATGGCAGTCTTTAATAGTTTAATTATGGTCAGTGGATTAGTGTGGACAAATTCTTCCCAAGGATTTTGACTTCATTGCAATTAAATTGCTATAAGGGAGGGATATGATCTTAAGTATCCATCCAAGAAGTAAATTTTAGCATATGTCTTCTTTATGTAATTGGTTTGGCCTACATGATCTTGGAATTTTATTTTTGTCAATTTCAACTTAGAAAGTTGTTGAATAATCAATTGGAGCTCTTAGTTAGGTGTTTTTTCTAAGTTCAGTTGGAGGAGTTGCAAACACAATGTGATCCCAACCCGGCACGATTCATGGAGGTTGATGTGGTAGAGCCAAATGTAATTTTCTACTGGGGCCTTTGATCTAGTAGAAATAATGTTTTGAATTTAACATCTGTTGGAGATGGTTTTATGAAGAATGTATGTGAAGGATATTGAGGATCTTGCAGTAGTTTTGCATTATCTATTATGCAATCTTCACAAGTCCTCAGGAGCCTTCAATTAGACTCCAATATTAGTAAAGGAGTCAAACCATGTTGGAGGATCAGTGATTACAACCAGCAAAGAATCCCAGTTTTCTCCCAGCATCTACCAGGCTATCCCGTTGGATATGTAGCGAATGCTGAATAAACCATAATTGTTTTTCCTAGTCGTTCTTCTTTTCTCTTCTTCCCCTACTTTTAGCTTGAAGAGGAAGGTTTTGTAGGTACAGAAAATTGAAGTTCTACAAAATTTTATGCGATTTTGTAAATCATATCAAACTCTCCCTTTCTTTTAGTGGGGTCAAGAATTGAGATTAAATTTTACTGTAGTAGGAAAAGTTAGACGCTCTAACATGTTGATACTCGCAACAATATAGTTTCAGCAACATATTGCCTATCAAGTATCAGCACTCCGTAAAATTGATACTCTTTCAAATTAGAATAAGCAAGGATTTTCTTGATTTGGCAATGTGATTCATGCTACTGGTGAAGTTGGAATATTTTGAATATCCATTTTAGTTCATTTTTCATAGAGATAGTATGTTGATGAAAAATCTGAAGATGCCTTTAAATCTTTGCCTAAGATTATGCCATATCCACTTCTCTGGTCATATGCATAACAATAATTCTGTGAAGTTACTTATTTGAGTTAAAAGTAACTGATATCACCATAAGGTTGCGTCTTTTTATTTTTAAAGTGTCTACTATAAAATCTTTTAACTTAGGAAGCTTCATGACTAAAATATTGTGCACGGTTATTAAGAACACACCGTGTAAGCAAAGAAGGAAAGATTATAATTTACTTGAAAAAGTGTAAACCGGAAACTTGAAAGGTAATATAATTGTATGTCTAAATCTTCAAAACCACATTTTTTTCATGACAAAAAGGACAACTACTATATATACATGTATACAAAGCAGCTCCATGATTATAATTTACGGTACCATACTCAGATTTCACAACACACCAGCAAACACGTGTATTATTTTATTACTTAATATGCCACTTATTTTCTTGATTCATCGGTCGAAGAGTATAAATATAATTAATGGATTGTAAGATAATAAATTTGATAAATAAAAGTTTGATTTTTAAATATAATATAGGGTAGGTTAAGTATTCAAATTTCAACACCATGTGAACAATTAACTTTAGCAAGTTAATTTGATTATAACAAAATAACATCCAAGCAAGCTTCTTAATACAACGAAAGTGAAGTTAATTCGATTGAAACAAAATAACATCTAAGCAAGCTTCTTAAATTGACGATGACCTATTTGTATCCATACTCAACAATAAATATTTTCCTAAGTTCAAAACTAGACCTAAAAGACCTTTTGTAACCATAGAATATACTGTATCATTATGAAGATAATATCAAATTATAACACATGAAAGGCATGTAATAACTATGGCATATCAAAAACCGGTAAAAAAAAACTAGTATATTTGTTTCTAACTAGACTTGATCTAGCATATTCCATTAGCCTTGTCGAACAAGTGTTACATACCCCTACTAAATACCACATGGATGTAGTAAATCATATTTTGAGATATTTTAAAGTAACTGCTAGTGAAGGTCTAGAGAAACTTACAACTAAAATATTGAAACTTTAGTTGATATTGATTGGGGAGGAGATACTTTTGACTACTAGTCAACATGTTTAAGGTAATGTTGTTACGTGGAAGAGTACAAAGCAATTAGTTATGGCCAAGAGTAGTGCAGAAGTTGAATATTGAGCTATTGCTCAAAGAATATGATGAAGTCATATGGATTCAATGATTATTACAAAATCTACATACAAATTTTACAATTACAGAAAGTTAGTTTGGAATGTTGTGAAGATTCTATATAGCATGATTAAATAAAACATCTTCAACTGGTTCACCATTTTATTATATCAAAAATTAAAGATGATGGGATTAATATGCAACATATCTTTACATAGGATCGAGATGTAAACATCTTGTCCAAGACTTTGCCAAAGCAATAATTGGTAGACATATCTTTACACATGATCACAAAGTAAATATCTTGTTCAAGACTTTGTCAGAGCAATAATTGATAAACATCTCTTTTTGGTTATGCACTCTTTTCTCCTTTTCTATTGTTGTTATCTTTTAATTAAAATAATATAGAGGGTTACATTGTTATAATTATGAGAGTTAATTGTTAATTATTTTAATTGTAACAAATTTTTTTCATGTGCAACTTCTTAGTTTATTTATCACATCAGGATTAGTGGAGTTATCTTTTATATATGTTTTCTTCTCACCAGTTATAAAATGTGAGTGCTCATTCATGAAATCCTTTATAATTCATATCATGAAAAGTTTCATGAATATAGTGATGGATTAGTTTTAAGATGTTTGATTTTTTTCAATGGTCATCCATGCTCTATAGTAGTCTAGTAAACCTATCATTAATGACAGTTTAGTTTAGATAAATAAGAGATAATTTAATCAAGTCAACTTTATGCTTAAGTTCACATGAAAGTTAATATAATGTAATAAATGCTATCTTTTTTTTTTCTTTTTTTTTTTAAGGAAATTAGTGCTCATTATTGTGATCAAACTTGGTGGTACCTTTACCACTAATAATAAGCATGGTTTTTGCATAGGCTCTAGTCTTCATCCGACATGATTAGAATTGACAAACATGATAATATATTAAGGCCTCTTTTAGACAAACATAAAGGAGCTAAAATTCAGTCTAGGTTTGTGAGACCAACGATTTAGCAGATATAAGATCATGGTTCTCGATCCATGTAATCAACGTTGGCCTTTCATTAAAAAAATATACTTTTTTTTTTTTTCTTTCTAACCCATCCACGCTTTTGTATATTATTGAGATACTAATACGCCATGTAAATAAATTAATAGTTTATAGGTATACTAATAAAATTCTAATTTATTATTATATATATATAAATATTACTGATACTTACTTATTATCAGTCAAAATAGATAACATATTAATGCGAATAAATCTTTTTTAGCTTCTCAAACTCTTCATTTGACATAAAGCATGCAACATCTCTTGAACCTAATATTCTCTTTCTTCTATGATTGGTGTTATGTAAAAGAGTGAGTTTTATTTATCAATACAATAGCAAACCTAATATTATATTTTTAAGGGAAAAGGTGACTAAAAGTTTTAAATATTTTTGGGTTTACCTATCAATCCATAAGAAAAAATTAAACAAATTCCAAAACCTTTGACTTGTTA
>JAMXBC010000003.1:15215865-15343874 GCA_024138005.1 Lumnitzera racemosa
ATGAGAAGAGGGACAAGTCCATGTCCTGGTTTTGGATGTTTGTGCTTTGAGGATTTAAAAAATTGTTGTTCAGAAATACATATTTTCTTTGGAGCAGGGATTATTAAACTATTTTTTGTCTAGGTTTCCCGTGCAATTTAAATTCCCAAACTTATTGTAGACACTCTTCTGCAAAATCTAGGGGGAAAATTGCCCATCAGTAGATTTGCAATGCCCCTTAATTCTTTCGAAAAATGAATTCCAATTTCCTTTTAAAAGCTAAAATTGATAGCTTTTAAAATGCATTTCAGTTTTTTTAAGCTTTTTCAAAGTTTTTAAACTATGGGCTAAGAGGTTAAGGAGTGAAGGGTTTAAAGTAAGGGGGAAAATTTTTGGGTGACGCTACTGGGGGCATTTCATTTGCTTGATATTTTGTTTTCCCCTTGGTAATAAAAACAGAAAGATAAAGTGATCATTAGTTTGCAGCTGTTTGGGTTTTTGGGAGGAAATTCCCTTTTGGAAAATTTTTAGCTGCATTTGTTTATCTAAGAATTTTAAATGCTAGTTTGAGTGTCCCAGTGTTAGAATTCTCTAAAACATTCACATTCTAACCATGGCCATCACTAGTCATACTTCATGCTGAGATGATGCCAGAAATTGGAGTTGCCACAGAAAAACCTCTTTTGATGCCAATTCAGTTGCCATATACTTATGAATACTGTCATTCAAACATCATTAGGAGCATATTTTACAAGATCAGGGCAGAATTCTTTAAGTCATGATTTCCCTTCCTCCTTCAGCAAGTAAGTTGCCATTGTATTTGATTTGTTATCGTTTGATAGAAAACTTACAAATCGTAGTTTCAGACCTTGACATATAATATAATTACGGGATTAATAGCTATGTTTGATAGTTTTATTATGTTTAGTGGATTAGTGTGGACAAATTCTTCCCAAGGATTTTGACTTCATAGCAATTAAATTGCTATCAGGGAAGGATATGATCTTACGTATCCATCTGAGAAGCAAATTTTAGCATTTATCTTCTTTACATAATTGGTTTGGCCTACATAATCTTGGAATTTTTATTTTTGTCAAGTTTAACTCAGAAAGTTGTTAAATAATCAATTGGAGTTCTCAGTTAGGTGTTTTTTCTTGGTTCAGTTGGAGGAGTTGCAAACCTTGTGTGATCCCAACCCAACACAGTTCATGGACGTTGAAGTGGTAAAGCCAAATATAATTTTATATTAGGGGGGCCTGACTTGGTAGAAGTAATGTTCTGAATTTAAGATTTGTTGGAGATGGTTTTGTGAAGAATGTATGTGAAGGATATCAAGGATCTCATGGTAGTTTTGCATTATGTATTGTGCAAGGTTCACAAATCTCCAGGAGCCTTCAATCAAAGTCTAATATTAGTAAAGGAGTCAAACCATGTTGGAGGATTTGATTACAACCAGCGAAGAATCCTAGTGTTCTCCCAGCATTTGCCGGGCTATCTCGTTGGGTATGTGGCGGATGCTGAATATTGATACACAACCTAAAAGGGACATAATTGTTTTGCCTAGTCTTTCTTCTTTTCTCTTCTTCACTTGCTTTAGCTTGAAGAGGAAGGTTCTATAGGTATAGAAAATTGAAGCTCTGCAAAATTTTATGCGATTTTGTAAATCATATCAAACTCTCCCTTTCTTTTAGTGGGATCGAGAATTGAGAGGCTAAATTTTACTATAGTAGGAAAAATTAGACACTCTAACATGTTGATACTCATGAGAATATAGTTTCTACAACATATTGCCTATCAAGTTTTAGCATTCAGTAGAAGTGATATACTTTCAAATTAGAATAAACAAGGATTTTCTTGATTTGGCAATGTGATTCATGCTACTAGTGAAGGTGGAATATTTTGAAAATAAATTGCAGTTCATTTTTCATAGAGAAAGTATGTTGATGGAAAATCTGAAGATGGCCTTTAGATCTTTTGCTTAAGGTTAAGCCATATCCACTGTTCTAGTCATATGCATAACAATAATTTTATGAAGTTACTTATTTGAGTTAAAGTAGCTGACATCACCATAAGGTTGTGTCTTTTTATTTCTAATGTGTCTACTATAAAATCTTTTAACTTATGAAGCTTCATGACTAAGATATTCTATGCAATTATTAAGATGATAACATGTAAATAAAGAAGGAAAGAATATAATTTACTTTAAAAAGTGTAGATTGGAAACTTAAAAGGTAATATAATTGTAATAAAATCTTTAAAGTCACATTTTTTTTATAACAAAAAGGATAGCTAACATAGAAACGTTTGGTAGTATAATTTTTATAGTACTGAACTGAACAAAAAATTTTATTCTATATTTAATTTATAGTTTTTCTTTGAAACTGGACAAAAATTGAGCCAATGAATTAGATAAAAGATACAAATTTTGTTCCATCTATATTATGGTATAAAAATAAAATTTACACGAAAAAAATAAAAAATAATTTGAATTCTCAAAAATACTCATGTTATGATATTAAGTTAATTAATATTATTTTTATTAAATATTATAAAAAATTATTTATTTTATAATATAAATAATTAATTTTTTAACATAAATTTTGTGTCTAATTATGCAAATTAAATATGATATAATAAGCTTGCACTGTCCAATTCTCTTTATAATTGTATTATGTAGCTATTTTTATCCAATCCAGTCCTTCTAACCAAATATTATCTATATATGTGTATATAAAGCAACTCCTTGATCATAATTTACAATGCCATACTCAATTTCACAACATATACGAGTGTATTATTTTAATTACTTAATATGCCACTTATTTTCTTGATTCATTAGTAGAAATAGATAGTAAATTTGATAAATAAAAGTTTAATTTTTAAATATAATATAAGATAGTACCCAAATTTCAACACCATGTGACCAATTAACTTTAGTAAGTGAAATTGATTCGATTGTAACAAAATAACATCTAAACAAGCTTCTTTATATGACGATGACTTATGTGGTGCCGTACTTAACAACAAATATTTTCCTAAGTTCAAAACTTGACCTTAAAAGCCTTTTGTAACCATAAAATATACCGTATTATTATGAAGATAATATCAAATTATGATATGTAAGAGGCACAGAATGACTGGCATATCAAAAATTGGTTGAAAAACTAGTATATTTGTCTCTAACTCAACTTGATCTAAAATATTCCATCAGCCTTGTTGATCAAGTGGTGCATACCCTTACTAAATATCATATGGATGTAATAAATCGTATTTTGAGGTGTCTTAAAGTAACTACTAGTGAGGGTCTCTTTATGGAGAAACTTGCAACCAAAATATTGAAAATTTAGTTGATGTTGATTGGGGAGGAGATACTATTTAAACTAACATTAACCTGATGAAGTTATATGGATTCAATGATTATTACAAAATCTAGATACAAAGTTATAGTTACAAAAAGTTAGTTTGGAATGTTGTGAAGATTCTATATAGCATAACTAAATAAAACATATTAAATTGGATCACCATTTTATTAAATCAAAAATCAAAGATGGTGGGATCAATCTATAGCAAACTTTTACACATGATCAAGAAGTAAACATCTTAACCAAGACTTTGCCAAAGCAATAATTGATAGACATATCTTTACACATGATCAAGAAGTAAACATCTTGTTCAAAACAATTGCCAGAGCAATAATTGATAGACATCTCTTTTTAGTTATGTACTCTTTTCTCCTTTTCCATCATTGTTATCTTTTGGCTAAAATAATTAGGGGAGTTAAATTGTTATAACTATAAGAGTTGACTGTTGACTATTTCAATTGTAACAAATTTTTTTCCATGTGCAACTTCTTAGTTTATTGATCACATCGAGATTAATGGAGTTATCTTTTGTATATATTCTCTTTTCACTTGTTATAAAATGCGAGTGTTTATTCATAAAATCCTCCATAATTCATATCATGAAAATTTTCATGAATATAGTAATCGATTAGTTTTTAAGAAGTTTGATTCTATTCATTGCTCATTCATACTCTACAGTAGTTTAGTAGAATTATAATTAGTGACAATTTAGTTTAGATAAATAAGAGATAATTTAATCAAATCAGCTTCCTACTTAAGTTCACATGTAAAGTTAATATAATGTAATCAACACTATTTTTTTTTCTTTTTTTTTAGAAGGAAATTAGTACTTATCGTTGTGATCAAACTTGGTGGTACCTTTACCACTAATAAGAAACATGGTTTTTGCATAGGCCTTAGTCTTAATCTGACATGATTAGAATTGATGGGTAATATATTAAGGCCTCTTTCAAACAAACATGAAGGGCATAACTAATTAGCAGATTCAATGCCTATTCTTCTACTATTGATCCTTCATTTCCATTTCCCTTTCCCTTTCCCTTTCCCTTTCTTTTGTAAAAAGACACGGGGAAGGAAGCTAGTTTATATCTAGTTTGGCTAGTCCTTACTTTAGCTTAAGTTTTGATTGACATTGATGTAAGGGTAAAAAAATTTTTATGTAGAGCCTTTACTTACTGAAATAGAGATTAGTTAGGTCCTAAACTAATAGTACCAATTCTATTTAACTGCTTTTACTTTCCCGTAAATTTCTCCTTTAAGATAATACTATGTATAATAAATAGTTGTGATTATAAAGGAAAAAAATGTCATGATAAAATCATGATGCATTTTAAAAATTCAAGTAATTTCAACTACTAATTAATAAATTAAGAAAAGTTGAAATCACTAATCAATAAATTAAAAGAAGTTGAGATAGGAAAAATCGAGATGATCCAAATCCTATACTAAAAGCACCAAATGGTTTAGAGCTTATGATTATAGATGTTCCTACTTTCATCTTCAAGAACATGATACTGTTAGGATGAATTAATATAATGAGAATTTTAAGAATTAATGATGGATTAGATAACCATATTGACGAAACTGTTGAATTATCAATCTAATTAAGGGGGAAGAATTAAAGAGAGAGAGAGAGAAAGAGAGAGAACTTAATAAACCCAACAAATACCAGTACAAAATTTTTGCTTATTGATCGGCAAAAATGAGAGTAGAGTAGAGGAATATCTGCTGCTATTTAATGGAGCTACGTTGACAAACCACTAACATTTAATTATTTTTTGCTCAACAATACATTTACGTTGTTTATATATATATATATTACCATTCGCAACTACCAACATCAAGGAAAACACTTGTACATATCTATTTATTTTAAACTTAATCATCATGACTATGAGAGTTACACAACATATACAAAGTACAAAAGGTTTTTCCTAGTAATATATATCACCATGGCTAAAATCATTATTTTAAAAAGATTTTTTTTAAAGAAAAAAGGGAGAAAAAAGCGCAATAATGCCAAGTCTTTTTCATTATTACTATGAAACTGATATCACTCTCTTAATGATTATATTATGTAATACTAATAAGTTTTTTTCAATAGCTGTGATCAAAATTATCATCATCGCTGCAACCAACATAAGAATCAAAATCACAAACCAGTAACAATTGGAGGCTCATAACATCCAATCCAATCAAGTCCTCGAAGACGCAAAAGCCCAGTAATGCTTGGTGGAAGAGTAATATTGGTGCCTTCCATTTTGAATGCCCTCAGAGAGTATAGTCTCATTGGTTCTAGAATAACTTCTCCATTTAAGTTCCGGCAGTAGGAGACATCTATAACTTCAAGGGACTTCACCTTTCCAAGGGTCCTTGGAAGATATCCTATATTGCTTCCAAACATATTAAGCACTTTTAGATTAAAAACGTCTCCAATGGAATCGGGTAAGGCATTAATACTACTGTATGACAAGTCGAGTTCCATTAACGACCTAAACCTTCCAATATCACTTGGTAGTTTTGTTAATGATTTGCACCTGCTAAGAGACAAGCGTTTGAGGTGGATCTGATCATTGAGAGTAGGTATTTCCTTCACACTGGTCCCATCAATGTAAAGCTCAGCTAATCTTTCCAAGAAAGTCAACTCTTGAGGCAATATCTCGAGCCCTGAACAACCTTTCACACTTAGTAATCTCAAAGATTTGACACTTCGAATTGACGAATCAATGTAATTTAAGCTTATACAATCATCAAGAATCAATGTGTCCAACTCTGGGAATGTAGAAAAATCCGGTGTCTTTGTTAATCTCTGGCAAGATTTGAGGATCAGAGCTTCAAGATTGATGGACCCCTGTAAAATTGTAAAATGACTTGTAATAAGAGTTATTCAACTGGGACTAAAACATTAAACAAGGGAAAAAGGAAATCTTTATACCTTCATTAAGCTCCAACCATTCCAATCATCTGCAATATCACTATATGATAAGTCGAGAACAAGAAGATTTTTTAGCCATAAATTAGTTGCCAAAAGTTCATTAGGGCAGTGATTCCATTGGAGCCATTTGAGATTGGGAAGAAGTAAACTGAAATCTCCAGCAATATTAGCTCTATCTAATTGAAGGAATCTAAGTTTAGGAAGCAATCTAAACTGATCGCTCCTGAAGCAATAACCCTCCAATCCAGTTCCATTATTAAGGCAGATGGCTTTAATTCTTTCTGTATTCTATTCCACGTAAAAAAGAAATTAATGTAAGTGGTTATATTGAGGGTACATGGAAATCTTTAGTGGAAAATAAAAAGATAGTAAACATATAACTCCATACCTGTTTCGTATTAAGTACTTCTATTGCTTCTTCACTACACCATAACCTTATTCCCTTATACGGTGCATTATAGTTTTGCCATTGCACAATTTCTCTACCAAGGTCTCTAAGTTGATCATGCATCCATAATTCATTATTATCAAGAACTTTTACAAGAGAAATCCTACGTAGCTCTTTAAAATGCTCTACTCTGTAATTAAATCCACCTCCGAACATGCAATGTACCACGCTCATATCCATTCCACTTAAAAAGCATGCTATATCAAGAAATGCTTCTTGCACATTATCAGCTAATTGTTTGTAAATTATTTTCAACTTGGATTGAACGTCATTATGAGGTATTTTTCTTAACTCTTTCAGCATATACTCCCACTTAGTCTCATCCCACTTAGTCTCATGTTGATTGCGTAAGAAAGAGCCTATGACCTCCAGTGCTAAGGGAAAACCTCCAATTAGTGATACTACTTCATGAGATACAGTTATGAGACTATGTGATGATCTCATACCCCGAAATGCATGCTTCTTAAAAAGAACAAGTGCATCATTAAATTGTAGTTCATTGAGCTCATGAATTCCTCCCACTTGACACACATCCAAAGCTTCCTTGTTTCTGGTTGTAATAATGATCTTACTTCCAGGAGCAAATAAACCATTGTGAGGAACTAGGGCATTAAGTTGGTCTCTTTGGTCAACATCATCAACAACAATGAGAACTCTTTTATTGACCTGTCTGAGTAAATGGACTCCTTCATCAACACTAGTGAACTCAAATTCTCTTGGATTATTAGGTCTTATGATGTCTAATAGGAGTCGACTTTGTAACTCTTCAAGACCCCTGTTTTGTAATGATATTTCTCTTACGTCTGCAAGGAAACTATGGTACACAAAACGTTCCTTAAGGTGATTGTAGATGACCTTGGCAAGAGCAGTTTTACCAATGCCTGCTACGCCACTGATTCCTACCACTCGAACATCATTACCACCATCAATCTCTAACAATTTCATGACTTCCTTCACATGAGCTTCAATCCCAACTTCATGTCCACATGGCATTTCCTTTGATACTTTATGAAGAGCGTTCTCTATTATTATTGCCTTAAATCTGCAAGTTTTTATTGAAATTGAATGTGGTCACATACAAATAGAGTAAACAAAAGCATAATTTTTTTTTTATTTTTACAATTAATGCAGTATTTACAAAAAAACAAGCTTAGGTTCCTCGAGTGGGGTAAGGGAAAAAATAAAAGGAAAAAAGAAAAACACAAGGAGATTAAGGGAAAAAAAAAAACAAAAAATAACATCAAACTCATATTAGAAGCTTTAAGGGATACATACTCATCATTTAAATGCTGCAACTCCCATCCATCCATGGTTCCAACTTCTCTAAGAGCAGTCTTCCACACCTCAACTATCTTGGCATCATAGCACCTCATGTGTTGCTTAAACGCCTCCTCATAACTTCCAAACTGTTTTTGAACTTGATCGGGCGACACATCGAAGAAAATAGGTAGAATTGATTGATTCCTCTTTTTCTTGCTTTCTGCAATGTGAGCCAATTCTTTGAGGCACCGTGTGCTGAAAGCATAACCTTTAGAGAAGATGGGTATGGATATTTTCGATTGATTCATGGCATCAACTCGATCTCTACCTATTTCTTTGTCGTCGATAAAGGTACTTATATCATGGCTGATGCACAGATGTTCGTACAAATCCTGACCTCGAAGGCTCAAGAAAACTTTATATTTTGGTAGATGAATTGGAAACGATGTCCTTCTGGAGAAAGAAAACATAATCAAATAAGCCTATGCTGTATAAACTTACCACCTCTTCTTCTTCTTTTTTTTTTAAGTTCACCGTTTAATTTATTGATTAGCTATAGATGGATCATCTGAACTCTAAAAAATGAATGCATCCACGAGAATGAGTCTAAAAGCCTAAGTTGAAGATTCAAGTCTAATTTCAAATTATAACAATTTAACATATTTTTGTTTCGTAATCAAAAGTTATCATATTAGACAAATTCAAGCATATTGACTGGACCAAAGTAAGCTAAGAAATGAAGACAAGTCATATGCATGAGGGTGTGGTTAACCAAACTGATCCACGGTTGTTCAGACTCTACATTATAGAAGCGACTACTTTCGATATTTACATATTTTACTTACTAGGTTTGCTTAGTTTTTTTTTTTAATTTTATTTATTTATTTTTTTAACAATATTTGTTAGGATTTTACTTAGTATTTTATGTTATTTGCTAGTTTATAGAATATTATTTAGTTTCCTTTCTCTATTAAGATTTCCTATTATTTACTTTATGCCTATAAATAAGCCTTAATTATAATCTAATGTTTCATTTGTTATAAAAGAACAAGCTAAAAATTATTTAATCAATACATCATCCTAAAAATGAATGACTCATTTCATGTAATTCATTGGCTATTCAAGGGGGAAAAAACAAAAACTTCTCTCTCTCTCTCTCTAATCACATACATATAACATTTTTTTCACAAATATATACAATATATAATTTTTATATATAAGTTGCCTTAAAATGAATTATTAAATAGTAATTTGCTACAATAGATATAAAAAACAAGAGTTTCCAAAATTATATTAAATATGGCAAAATAATATGGAAATACATCAATGATACTATAGAAAAATAATATATAAAAAAGGAAAGAGTTTTGAAAATCGTATATTATAATATGACAATATGATTACACACCTTAGGTTCTCGGCTTGATTTCAACTAACAGGTCTTTAAACCATAGCTTCCTAGTTTTCTAATTAGGGAGTCTAGTTCTTTTTTCTCTTAGTTCCAATAATCAACTAGTTAGGATCTTAAATTTGTTTTTAGTATTCTTTCCACTTTCTCCATCACATTATCTCTCTAAACTTTCCATAGTGTAGATATATCACAAAAGATTATTAAAACCCCAAAGGCATACTGTTTAAGTTCTTCCGTGATGATTTTGGGTTTTTAAAAATCATAAGAGATAAATCACATTTTAAAAGTTTAGAAAATCTACCAATATTTTGGGGGTATATTTACATATATCCCAAATAAAATTCATGTATGCTATAAAGTCATCACTTTTGCGTTCTTTGCACAAAAAGGTTCTTATCTAATAAGGCTATAAGACATAAGTTGTATTTAGCTAAGTAGTTTAAATTGTATTGTTAGAAAGATAATAATAACTTGGAATTGAGTAAAACTAAAAGAATGCTAAGTACATTTTAAGAACCTCATGAATAAGTTGATAAGTTTATAAAAGTAAAAGGGATTTAATTAATCGAATTTAAACATGTGAATTGATAGTGGATAATTACTTAAAAATCTATTCATTAAATATAATTGATAGTTACACACCATATATACATATATGTAGTGTATATTACCTATTGAATCATTTTTCCTATAAAAGAGAGCTTCTTAAATTGCTTATATCACAATAAAAATCTCATAGAGAACTATGAAGATAAAATTTTCCAAAGGTCCAACTATTGAAAGGATTGCATGTGCTTAAAATTTGAAAATGCAATGTGATTATACTCCACTTACAACGAACTTTTTATTTTTCAATTAAAAATATTTTTTAAATATTATGGTCACTAATGTATAAAATTATAACTAAATGAATATATTTGATATGCCAATCTCTCATCTTTAAAAAAAAAAACTAAGGTGCATAATGTTAAAAGCGAATTAATTGTATAAATTGGCAATAAATAAATGAATAGAAAAAATGTAATTTTAATACTTTTTTTTATCATGAGGTCCCAAAATAACTAGTCAGTGTCACTACTAAAATGCTCACTCTCTCTCAGTCTGGGTTGAAAAATTATATAAATTATAAGTAGCCTGATAACATTTTTTGACTTACTAATTTAGAATATATAGATATAAATATAGTAACATAAATATTTAACCACAGAGTAGCTTTACGATGAATTACAACTCTAATATGACAAGTAAATACATGATAAATTTATATACTCTATATATATGTGTATGTGTACTAAGACATTACGACTTTATTCAACTTCAAACTTTCAACATATGATTTTATTTGTTTCTCTCTCTCAACAATCTATCTCTACATAATTTAGTGTTGTTTTAATATTAGTTTACAATTCTGTTTATCTTTTTCTCTTTCTAATGTTTTCTCTCTATATTATTTACTTTATATCAGTTATTTGTTACCTATCATATTTGATATTACTCTTAACTATAATATTACACATTAATGCATCACTAATAATGATTTAAATATTATTATACCTTATACAATTAAATTATAATAATACAGACTAAACATACATTATAGTTGCCTATTTTCTCCCCACCATTTTTATAAACTTCTTTCCCTTTTTTCCGTAAGTGATTTTAATTAATAACAAACCTGATAATTTGTACAATTAAAAATTAAAGAAAAAAGGGGAAAAGTTATTATGATAAGAGGCAACACACAGGGGGCATATCATATTCAATGACTTCTTATAATTATTCTTCCTTTAATTAGTTTATGTTTTGCTAAAAGTTATAATCAAAATGAAAATATTGAATTTTCTTTTTCATTATTCACAATTAGACAAAATACGACTTCATTATTAAGCCTTGTAACGTGTAAAAAGGTTTTTAAGTTATAACTCAAATGATGATAAAGATATGATCACTTTTTACACTTATAGTTACATAATATAAACAATTCAAAAAAAAAGCTGTCATAATTTTTTATTTATAAACAGAATAATTTATTGAATCAAATAACCATATATATGTCATTTGATTCTACTTCAAAACTACATAATATACGATATTGTCTACAGCTATTATACATTTGTTACAAAAATGTCTTTATAAGTATACCATAATATGAATTTGAATTCTCTCTTTAAAATAATACACTAACAATTCACCTATTATGTCAGCTTAAGTTGAAGAACTAAATAACTAACAATTATAACAGAAAAACTCACATAGTAATAACTATAGGTACCCTTTTTTTTTTTTCGTTGCACATTGTTTTTCTCTTTGCCTTTTTACATTGTATTTTCTTGGCAACCATAGCCTACAGGTACCTTCGTTTTTTCCTTTTCACATCGTTTTTTTTCTTTGCCTCTTCACATTGTATATTCTTGGCAGCAAGACATTAAAATATTATTCAATATCAAGATGCAATAAAATCACAAAAAACAAATAAATTTTCACATCGTATATTCTTGGCAGCAAGACATTAAAATATTATTCAACATAAAGATGCAATAAAAACACAAAAAAAATAAATAAATTTTCACATTACTCCGTTAATTGAATAGCTTTAAAGAAAAACATCATACCTCTAATAATTTTGATTTCTTCCATTTCTGCATTCCGAATGTAAAATGTTTGAGTCAAGTTGATACTAATGGCTAATATTATTATATCATTTTTTTTTAAAGCACCACTCACCTCGAGTTTTTAAATTAGTAATGGAACAAAATATCTATGTTAAACTTTTCTATAATAATTTACTTAGTTATTTTATGTAATATTCTAAATTGTATTATGCTCATGTATATAATTTTGGCACACACAATGCATATGTGTTGTCTGCTAGTAATAAATTTAAATTAAAAATAGAAAATAATAACAAAAGCAGAAATTATTAAATCTGACATGAGTTGTATTTTCTTCTTCAGTGGAAATAAATCTCACATGAGTTAGAGGTAGATAAAACTAAAATTTTAAACTATCCATATGTTTACTTATTTATCCAAGAAAATGAGCCCAAATTACGGGTACAAGTTAGGTTGATTTTGTGAAGTTTCTATAATATTTCCTCTAATGATAATTTCTAAAGATATTTTATACGAATTAAATTTAGAGAGAGAGAGAGAGTTACTTAGACATATAATGCCTTAAAATAGAATTTAGAGAGAGAGAGTTACCTAGGAATATAATGCCATGAAATGTGTGGCCATTTCTCAATGCAGTAATATAGGGATGGGCAGTTTTCTATGTCAACTCTCTTCAGTAATTCTAATTCCTCCAGTCCTTGAAGCTCTCTAAGTGCCTCACAACCATACAAATTCAACTTCTTGAGTTTCCTCAATTTTGAGGAATTTGGTAAATTTTCAATTGCTTTACATTCTCTCATGTTCAGATCTTCCAATGATTCTAATTCCACCAAGCCTTGAAGCTCTCTAAGTGCTTCACAACATAATCCAATTTCTTATTTCCCAAATGACCCAAATTAGGTAAATTTATGTTTGACTTTGTAGAGTTTCCTATAATTATTCCTTGATATTTTCCCCAAAGATATTTTATTACGATTTTCAATTCTAGACAAAAAGAGAGTTACTTCAATATAATGCTAATAAATTTTAATTCCAGTGCTATGAAGCTGTTAATGCGAATATAAGCCCAATTAATTGTGTGGCATTCCTCATTTGAATAATATAAGGATGGGCAACCTCGTATCTTAACTCTCTTTAGTGATTTTAATTCCCCCAGTCCTTGAAGCTCTCTAAGTGCCTCACAATCATACAAATTCAATATCTTGAGCTTCCCCAATTTTGACAAATTTAGTAAATTTTCAATTGCTTTGCACCCTTTTATATTCAGATGTTCTAATGATTCTAATTCCTCCGATCCTTGAAACTCTCTAAGTGCCTCACACCACCTCAATTTCAATTCCTTGAGTTTTCTCAATTTTGATAAATTTGGCAAATTTTCAATTGCTTTGCACTGTTTTATGTCCAGATATTCCAATGATTCTAATTCCTCCAGTCCTTGAAGCTCTTTAAGTGCCTCACACCACCTCAATTCCAATCTATTGAGTTTCCTCAATTTTGACAAATTTGGTAAATTTTCAATTGCTTTGCACCGTTTTATGTACAGATATTCCAATGATTCTAATTCCTTTAGTCCTTGAAGCTCTCTAAGTGCCTCACACCCAACCAAGCTCAATCCCTTGAGTTTCCTCAATTTTGATAAATTTGGTAAATTTTCAATTGCTTTGCACCAGCTTATATCCAGATGTTCCAATGATTCCAATTCCTTCAGTCCTTGAAACTCTTTAAGTGCCTCACACCCAACCAAGCTCAATCCCTTGAGTTTCCTCAATTTTGATAAATTTGGTAAATTTTCAATTGCTTTGCACCGTTTTATGTACAGATATTCCAATGATTCTAATTCCTTTAGTCCTTGAAGCTCTCTAAGTGCCTCACACCCACCCAAGCTCAATCCCTTGAGTTTCCTCAATTTTGATAAATTTGGTAAATTTTCAATTGCTTTGCACCAGCTTATATCCAGATGTTCCAATGATTCTAATTCCTCCAATCCTTGAAGCTCTCTAAGTGCCCTACACCAATCCAATTTCAATTCCTCAAGTTTTCTCAATTTTGATAAATTTGGTAAATTTTCAATTGCTGTGCACCCTCCCATGTCCAGATCTTCCAATGATTCTAATTCCTCCAGTCCTTGAAGCTCTCTAAGTGCCTCACACCAGCCCAATTTCAATTTCTTGAGTTTCCTCAATTTTGACAAATTTGGTAAATTTTCGATTGCTTTGCACCCTCCCATGTCCAGATTTTCCAATGATTCTAATTCCTCCAGTCCTTGAAGCTCTCTAAGTGCCTCACAACAATACAATTTCATTCTTGAGTTTCCTCGATTTTGACAAATTTGGTAAATTTTCGATTGCTATGCAAAATGTCATGTCCAGATCTTCCAATGATTCTAATTCCTCCAGTCCTTGAAGCTCTCTAAGTGCCTCACACCAGCCCAATTTCAATTTCTTGAGTTTTCCTCAATCTTGGAAATTTGGTAAATTTTGTACGTTTTCACAACCTTCAAAACTCAATCTCTCAAGTAACTTAAACTTGGATAAATCCGGTGTTTTACATAAATCTTGGCAAAACTCCAAAATGAGGACTTTTAGTTTGGTGCCCAGCTGCAAAACAATTTGTCAAATTAAAAACTATTAAGATTAAATAGGAAAGAAGTAAAATGTGAACAATATGAGACCTGTTTTGAGCTCCAGCCGCACCATTCATCTGTAATATTACTATACGAGAGGTCAAGAATCACTAAGTTATTATCCAAGAACAAACGGCATTCTCTATGGCACAGTGATGCCATTGTAGCCAACTGAGTTTTCTACGACACCGGATACGTGAAGCAAATTCATCACCAACTAATCCAAGGAATCTAATGTTTGGGATGTCCATGGGTTGTTCTGTAGTAAAGCAATAGTCCTCTGATTTAATTCTGTAATCAAATTGGATGGCTTCAACTTTTTTGAATCCCTGTTTTTCATATTAAATTAAGAAAACCTGTTATTATGGAAGCACGAGATGATATTTGAGATGACAAATAATAGAGGAGGTGTAAATTTAAAATTAAGGACGTACCTCTTGATTTTGAAGCACATGACTTACATCTTCACTGGACCATAGCCTACTTCTCTTGCCTGGTTTGCGAATGTTCTCGTTTCGTACAATTTCCCTGCCGAGGTCTCTAAGTTGATCGTGCATCCAGAATTTATGATCATCTCCAATTTTCACAAGAGACCTCTGGAGGAGTATGTCAACTGCCACTTCAGGGAAAAAACCACAATCTTCCCACATGTATGCTGCAATCCTTTTATCCGTTCCAATAAAAAAACATGCTATGTCGAGAAATATTTGCTGCTGCGAGAAATTTAGAGCATCATAACTTATCCTTAGCATTTTCTGGACATCCTCAAAAGGGCAGCTCTGTAGCTTTCGAAAAATATCCTCCCATACTTTCATGCGTTTTTTAAAAAGGAAAGATCCAATGACCTCTAAAGCTAAAGGGAGTCCTCCTGTTGTTTCCATGATTTTTTTGGATAGATCTCCGTAATCAGTTGGTGGTGGCTCCCCTTTAAAGGCATGCATGCTGAATAGAAGAAGGGCTTCATCGGAATGCATTGGCCTGACTTCATAGATTTCCTCCTCTTGACATACATCCAGGACATCTTTGTCTCTGGTAGTAATAATGATCCTACTTCCTCCAGCAAACCAATTACGATCAGCAGCCAATGCACTGATTTGATCTTTGTTATCCACATCATCAAGTAAAATGAGAACTTTTTTGTCTCGAAATCTTTCACGGAGCTCTTTTATACCATCATCGACATTAGTAAACTCATGTTGTAGATCTTTAGATCTTAAGAGGTCAGAGACTAACTGAGTTTGCAGCTTTTCAAGACCCCTTAGTTGCGAGGACATTTCACGAACATTTTTGAGGAAGCTGGAGTACTCAAAATGCTCCAACAGTTGATTGTAGATTATCTTGGCAAGAGTAGTCTTACCAATGCCACCGATACCACAAATTCCAACTACTCTCACATTACTGCTTCCAACTTGTAACATTCCCATGACTTCTTCTATGACGCCTTCAAGTCTAATAATCGAGTCTTTCACAACGAGATGTGCTTTTTTCAGTTTTCTTCGAACCTCTGAAACCACTTCTTTAACTAATTCCCCTTCATGTCTGTCATAGTTCCATATCAAATTGATGACATCCATTAAAGAAGAGTAAAATATACTATTAGCCAAAATGCAAGCAAGAGCAACTTAATTGAAAATTTGAACTTCTTAATATTTAAATGGTATTCCAAGCTTGGTTTGAATTTATCCTTTGTTTGCATTTTCATTTTTCACCATCATTGATAAACTCAATAAAAAAGAATAGCACCAGCAAATAAATTGAAAATATGGATTTTGAGTTATAAAATTTACCCATCAGCAAAATTCTCCGATTCCCATCCCTTCAAGGCTCCGATTTCTGCAAGAGCCTTTCTCCATTCTTGAATCGTCTTCTTATCATAATGCTTTGAATGCACTCCAAATGCCTTCTCATAAGTTCCAGACTGGTGTTTGACTTCGTGAGGCGTGATATCATAGAAGATAGGTAGAACAAATCGATTCTTGTTGTTCTTCCATTTCACCATATGCGCTGCTTCCTTTAGACACCATTTACTGGAAGCATAGTTTTTAGAGAAGATGGGTATGAAGATCTTAGACTGATTGATGGCTTCAAGAAGGTTTCCACCTATATCTTCTGCAACACGAAGCTCTTCATTGTCTCTAAAGGTATGTATACCAGCACTCGTAAGACTAGTATACAGATGATCGGCGAAACCTTTTCGAGTATCCGAACCCCTGAAGCTTAAGAAAACTTCGTAGGCATATCCTTGCGGATTATCGACCGAGATAGGTTGGTCGGAGCTGGATTGGTTTGAATCAGAATCATTAGTGCTACAAGAAGCACCATCCGTGCGTTTTCTCTTTCTCTTTAATATTATAATTGACAGTAGCGCCAAAATTCCAACTAGGAAAGAGATCGAAAACTGCTTTACACTCAACATACAGGATCTGGTTGGTGTACTACTGCTACGACTATCAGTGGCGAGAGAAAGAGAACCAAACCTAAAACGGTAATATATTAAGAGAGCATGTATTCGTTGTCTTTGAAAGCACGTCTACCAGCGCTTGTAAGACAAGTATACAGAAAATCAGTGAACCTCGTTCAAGTATCCGAACCTCCGAAGCTTAAGAAAACCTCGTATCCATATCCTTGCGGGTCAGTGATCGAAGAAGCAGAGTGCGACATAAGTGGGTTGGAGTCGGCTTGGTTGTATGAAGACAATGATGATACATCCCCTGATCAATTATCAAACTTGAAAATTTTATCAAAATCAGCTCAATAATAGAGAGAATCGGCTTCGAAGCGTAGGGGAAGAGGCGGAAAGAAAGTAGCTTCTGGAAATTGAAATTATTATGAAGATGAAATGCATTTGGATTTGGCTTCGGTTTTAGTTTTTGTTGTGGTGGAGTGGCTTTAATAAAGGGTGAAATGGCGTCAGAAATGCAAACCAAATTACTTGGAAATTCAAATGTAAATTAGAACTTTCATATCAGATAGCAAAAAAGCCCACATGAATGTCACGTTTAGGAGCTTTTTTAAGAGCTGGGATCCGTGTTATTAGAATCTGCAAATCAACGCTTTGGTCTGTTTTACCAGTATTCACAATAAAATAAGCGATAATAATAGTATTTAATTTTTAAAATTTTATTATTTATAATCTTATTTATTAAAATTTTATATTATTATGTAATAGTATCGTTAAAAAATTTTAGTAATAAAATAAGGACCTAAAATTCCAACTCTGTTTTTCGCGTAGATACGTCGCTTTCCTTGAAACAGAGAGATAATGTGACCGTAGCTTGCAGCTGTCTGTTTGGCCTTTTGTGGGGGACAGTCATTAGCCTATTTCATCTCGGAAACCGATGGGCAATTGCTTGACACCAGACACCATTATTAAAGCTGCATAGTGGGTCCATAAAAAATAATATGCTCCGGTATTAATATATTAGATGCAGTTTGGTGAGGACTTAAATGATGTGTCGAATGATATTGTATATGAGCTCAATTAATATTAATGATGTTATATTAATATAAATTTTAAATTCATTAATTGTTTTTCATGCAAATTAATATGAAATTATGATCCAAGTGTAAGAAATTACTATTTTTCTAGATCCAAGATAGTCTTTAGTTTCTAAGCTAGCATCTACCTCTAAACTAATATTATTGATAGAATAGAAATGATGGATAATGAATGCATGATATTATTATTTCAAGAAATTCTAAGAATATGCAAGTGGACATGTAGGATATCTCCAAAAATTGGAGTTAGTTTTTGTAATGATCCAATTAGAACTCTTTCTACCAAAATATTATTCGTTTTAGTATGGAACACCATACAGTTTTATCTCTTGATGCAGCAGTTTCTTAAAAAGTCACATATTCTGAGATTATTCAAACCTGAACATTCTTAACTTTGGAATTTCAACATATTTCTAACCATTACACTAAAAGACAATGATTTAGAGTTCAATCACCTGCCATATAAGGGGTATCATAATCTACCCTTTTACAGAACCGACATCCTTGTTGATTTCGGTACAAAGATCTAGGACTACTATTAGGTAGGGACTTGCCCTTCCAATTAGTAGAATGTTCTGATACCACATGTAACGACCTAATTGGAACTCCTTCCATCAAGGTATTGTTTGTTTTGGCATAGAATGTTGTACGATTTTGTCTCCTGATTCAGCAATTTCGCAGAAAGTTACCCATCTTGAGATTGCTCCAACTCAAATATACTTAACTTCAGAGTATCGGTGTACTCTAAGCCCCCTAAATCAAAAGGTGCCAATAATTTAGAGTTTAGTTACCTAAGCATGTGAGGGGTGTTACGATTTTCAAGATATTAAATTGAACAAGAAACATAACATTTGAATACTTAGTAAATATAGGAGGTAAAATATCAAGTATATAAAACAGACATTATCTATAATACACATCTTTTCTACAACATCATTTAGCTCTTAACAAATCTTTTCTAAAATTTGTAAGGTAAAACATCAACATGATTTGTGTTAAATATACTTAAAAGAAGCCATAGATATAATTCTTGTCACTGTTGCATGTGATTACACATTGGTCCAATTCAGTTTGACGTCAAAAATTTATAAAATCATTGACACATTTCAAACAATTGATTCATTTTACACCCATACCATTTCATGTCATGATTAGGTCACTATAGGTAATTTGTATGATTTTATATGGGTTTTTGTCTTTGTAAATCGTGTTCCATGTTGAGTTTAATTACATTGATATGGATCGAGTCATGTCATACTAGAAAATTTTGAACTAAGTTTATATACTTTGTTTTCTATAGCAAGTAATAATACATGTTAGAGTTGGGATAAGACACATTGAAAGTTACCAAAAAAAAAAGGTCCTAATAAAATAATTGGTGCATGTCCAGCTATGTTAAAAGCTAATAGTATTAACAAACAAGGAACATCCATAATTTAAAGATTTTTCGCTTTGAAATCATTATGCTGTTTATGATTGTTATGAATCATATTGATGCCTTTTGCACTTTCTTTTGAATTGTTTTTAGATTTTTATGGATATATGCATCCACTTCCAAGCTACTAAATTTATTTCAAGTTTTCAACATTCTAAAAGAGCGTAAACAAGATGAGGAATGACTTTGCTTTAATTGAGGAGAAAATCGCAAATCTCTGAAAAAAGGTGTTATAGTTAAAGAGTTTTTTTTTTTTTGGTTGAAATATAATTAAAGAGTTAAAAACTAAGATTTACAAAAAGTAAAGAGTCAATGGTCCTTATACAAATGGTTATAAATCCACATTATGGAAACTTTTTTAAGCTTCGAGGAACCCAACTTAACATTTGTTAGGTGTCTTGTTTGTTGATATCAAAAAGGTATTTTGATTATTTATTGTGGTTAATTGGCACTTATTTGTAAGCTAATCTATTTTACAATAGAACTTCTTCTTTCTTTCTTTTTGTTTATTATTATTATTATTTATGGTGTTTAGGGTTAACTCCATTAAGAGCATCATTAATGTGACTATTTTATTGATGTTAATCTTGGTTTTTTTGGTGTATGAAGCTTTCTTAGGCGTATCATGCAATGATTTTCAATATATGCCAATTATATTGGAAATGTATTAAGAATATCGATTTTGTTCTTGTGGTGATGTTAGTTTCTTAATATTGGTTCTTACATTATGATATGTATGGATACTTGTATAGCAAGTAATGCGTAGAAACCTAGATATTCCAATAAATTTTGAAAGTTTGGATATTTTTGTTCTATTTAGGTTTTATAATTTTTGTTATTGGTTTATGTGTTTTTGAATTGAATAAGAAATTAAAAAGATATGAATGATTCAATCGTGGATATGCCACACCACAACTATAATCTTTTATCAATTGACAAAATTTCGTTGTTGGTATGCTATTTCCAAATTCAAAACTATCTAAATTAGTTTTTTAATATTGTTTTCTTTATTTTTTTAGTATAGTTTTAGCTAAATGGATATTCATTATTCAATAACTCCAAAATGAACATTATCCAGAGGTGACTAGGCTAATCAACAGGTAAGAGATAAGGAAACTAAGATGAAGGTAGTTTCCATAGTTCGAATTACTTAATAGACCAAGTATAACTTATAAAACAATCAAGTTAATTACCTTGGAAACTAAATGGTCCTATAAACTTAGAGAAACAACATAGATTGCTAATTTAATGGATTGAAGATAAGTTGTGACTTTGTATTCTTTAATTTAAGTGTGGAACCTTTTTATTATAATTCCAGTTTTGGTATATCTGTATTCACTGCTCAGGATCTATATACGTATTATCCTTGTTTGTTATTTGCACCTGTATAGTGTAGTATAAATAAATTGAACTAATAAATATATGGAAAAATATTTCTTGTTGCTTATGTTCGGTTGGGCTCAAGGGGTCACAGTACTAGTGATCCTAAGGTGACACCTCAATAATCCTTAAAATACGTTATATCCCTAATAGAGTCTTTCTTAGAAATAATTTAAGGGAGATAGGTTAGTCTTCAAGGATCACAATACCCAAACGTTGGTGCCAGTTAGGTTAAGTGGTGTTTAGGGGTCACAATATCATTGTCCTAGTACTTATTTAGATGAAGGCTACGATATCTAGTGTCACAACTTAGGAAATGTAAAGTAAAGTCATGAGTTACTCTCAATTGTTGTTCTAAGACTTGGAAAATTGAATTTTATGAAATTATTTGGAAGTTAAAAAGTAATTACTTAGAGAATTTTAGTTAAAAGTTTACATCTGACGTGTCATTTGATGATAGGGACATGTAGCAATTTGTAACGTCTTGAGCCTGAAGTATTACATATAATGCATATGCATTGTTACATATATCTTATATATATATATATATATTATGTATAACATTTACAAATTTATACATAATGTTAAGTCTCCTAACATGGTTGGGATGATAATAAAACATGTGTTAAGTTAATACTAATAAGTACATTAAGTGTACAGATATGTCATGATATAATAGTGATGCATTATGAAAGAAATCATGGTGGAACTAGCTAAAGTGTACGAACTATTTTAGATAATTCGACTGAGTCCATATGTAAGTCGAAAACTAGGTAAAAAAGTACAACAAATGAAATCTACAGAAATTTAGACTTAACATTCAAAAATTAGGTCAAATTATGGTTTGTATAGAAAATAGGAGATTATAGACCAGTATTTCATTTTAGCAAAGCAGGAGTCTTTTAAGTTGGAAAAATTGAAAAGAAAACCTAGATTCATTTTATTGAGTGTATTAGGAAAATATGCTTAATTCTATTTCACTTAAGTTGATTCATTATATCCATAGGGATTACTTAAAGTAAAAAATTTCAATGGAGATAATTAAACTATATTATGAAATTAAATTATGGAGGAAGCATAACTTAAGTTATGGATTTAAAATAAATAAATAAATATTGAAATAGTTCTTTTAATATTTATTATTAAATTAAGCTTGATTGATGTGTCAATGAAATTTGATTATGTTCATTCAAGCGACATGTTAAAAAACTAGGACTCCCTACTCAATGTGGATTAGTTTAAGCTTGTGATGACATTTTTCAATGAAACATGGTTGGGATTTGTGAAGCAACACAGTTTTAGATGTTCTTGGCAATTATCTCATTGATGTGGCAGTAGAAATTTTCATCCAAGAGCAGCTCGTATACGGATTTCAATTAGCATTTACCGAGATTTGAATTTAGCAATGGAGATTTAATTAGCAGTACTGTTTCAAGGATTAAGCTAATGCACCACATTATTCTTCACATGATCAGGTTTGGATGAAATCAATATATCTTCTTCTTTTAAAGACCATATGTGGAAGTGTTTAAGCTTAAAGCAATATGTGCTAGAGTCATATATTAAATTATGTTCCAACTGGAGATTATTTTTGTTGGAAACCAACAACTTAATGTTATTTCATTGCCATTGAGAATTCTTTTTCATAAGAATATATTTGAAGAGATAAGGAACAAGATATGGATTCAAATTCAAATAGGACAAGATGAAGATAAGGATAAAGATATGTATCTATTTTTTGGAGATATATTTTCTAAATTCAAATTTGAAGATAAGCAAAAATTTATAAGAGATTACTCTTACAAATAAAGTAGGATATACATATTTGTAAAGGGATAAGCTTTGAGAAGGTTTGACGGGTTATTTTGTGAAAAATATCAAGAGCAATATTTTATCAATAATTTGGGACGAATTTTTTAAATTTCAAGATAATAATCACAAGGAGATATATTCTCCATATTTGGTAAAAGGTTATCATAGAAACAATAGAAGATCATTTGTTGATATTCAAATTTGAAGGATAAGTACATTAGAAATATTTTTCATCTTTCAAGGAAGACCTTATCTATAATAATTTAATTTAATCGATCAAGATAATGATAAGAAAATATCTTCACTATTTTCTATATCAACTAGCTATTTTTAGCCATTAGTTCAATATTCATCTTATGTAATTTGAGTAGAAAAGTAAAAGAGAAGATAGAGAAATAAATTAGAAAATTTTGCAATTACTCTTGATAAAAAAACAATACTAAAAAATTAACTTAGAAACTAACTTAAAAATTATGCATAACGAAGCTTTTCATTTATTGTCACTTCTATTTGTACTAATCAAAAGAAAGGACTTATATTTTGTATTTCATACATGATTTTGTAATCACTTACCAAAAGTTTTGTTTGAGTTTGAGAGAGGTTTAGGGAGATATTTGTATGCTTGAAAATAGCTTAGGTATAAGCTAATGAAATAGGATAGAGAGTAACCACAACTTAATTGTTGAGCATTATAATTGGATTAATGGAATGATACCAGTTAGCAAAACTCATCCTATGCAACAAAGCTTTAAGAGAGTAGTAGATATAAGGTTGAATCTCTTTAAATCGCTTCGTCGATTCTCTCTATCTCTCTCTCTCTCCCCCATTTACTTTCCTATATGTTTATTTTTATTTATTGTGCTAAATGTTAAACTTTTAAACTAATACTCGCCATAATTAAGTTATGAAGAGAAGTTTTAGTTTAGAAATAAAAAAAATTATAAATTTTGCTAAAAATATCAATTTACTCTCTCTTGATATCTAATACAAGACCTATATTGCTAACATAATATATATTGATACATGATAATATAGTTATAACATATAAATGACATTTATAAATTTATACATAGTATATATATTTATAAGTAACATTATATATATAACTATATATTATATATAATCTATATTGCTATTACTGATATATAAATAACATTTACTTATTTATACCTAATATATATTTATATATTACATTATAGTTATATAAATAAACCAACATATTATATATAAAACATATAATTTATAGGCAAAACATTATAGTTACTTATAGGAATTAGGCAACTAAACCTTTAACTCATAGTCGAGCTCGATAACTAGAAAGATTGACGAAGCGAATCCTCTTACTCCAATTGACCCCTGTTAATGCGTACTGAAGCCAAGAGCAAACAAAGCTGGCTATAGAGATGGGTCCAAGCTTACTGAAAGCTTGAAACGAATGATGGGAAACACGCAAAAAGGGTAGAAAAGAAAGGAAAGTAAGCAAGCCCATGAACAGCTCCAAGGATATAACACTTTAATGGAATTTTCGAGGATTAACGGCATAACTCGATATAACACACAAGTTAGTCTAATGAGATTACTCGCTATGTAGCTGTAGTATTCAAAAAATTAGTAATCAGGACATGAATATTTAAATATTAGGGTAAGACCCTATTCTTGTACGGTTAGGGTTGATAGTTGATTTAAGGCTTTTGGGAAAGCAACTTGAGTAGGCTAATATAAACACCCAATTTTTGCCTCCTTATTTTTATTTTTTAAAGGGTCCTAATTAAAAAATAAAAATAAAAAATATCTATAAAACAATAATAATAAAAATTGAAAAATGATAAAAATACAAAAAAAAAAGAAAAATTATAAAGATTTTTCAAAAAGTAAAATGTTTTAGGGTCGATCAATTTGATGGCTTTATTTTAGAGAGTCATGTAACTTAAGTACAATTTAATTATATTGAATATCAAAACATAGACCAATGGCTTAATGGATAAATATTGGAGTATTAGCATTGGGTTAACTTGAGTTCATGGGTTTAAATCTTACCAAGTACACATGTGCCTTTTATTTTTTCTTTCATTTGTTAAAATCGGTTGAGCATATGGGATTCAAATCTAATTTTAAATCTTATCTAATCTTTTGAATCTAATGCAATAAAGATATAAAAAATTCAAATCTATTTTAGATTGATTGGTTTTTTTAACTTTATAGATATCAATTGTGTAGCATAAAAGGATGGCAATCATACACATTTGAGAAAAAACTAAAGTCCACTTTCATTCAATTCCCTCCCCCATCAATTACCACAAGGCACTAGACTAAACACATCCTAAACCAATGATACCCATTGTATGATACCCATTGTACGAATCTCCAATTTGATGCTAAGTACTACACGTCCATGACCCACTCCACATAACCAACAACATCCACGCAATCTACTAACAGTCATTGATGTACTCCAATCTTACTTCACCATCCACTGTCCACAATCATCATGCCACTATATGTTCATGCACTCTACTCCACTAACTACACACACGCTTACATAGACACAGCACCACACTCTGCAGTAAACTCGCCATGATCAGCAGCATCCAACACACAATTTCACTACCTTCACAGTCTCCTATGTCCAAGCCATTACACCAATCACTGCACTTTACCGCACAGTATATGCCTACACTTCACAGCCAACTGCTACACACAAATCAATCCCCAACGCACGAACAACACCGTCCTAGTTACACGCCACTAGATATCTCATGTACACTCTACCACACTATCATGATGACACTTGCCCAACACCAATACTGCTTAAACAATACGCCTACAGCTTGCATTGTCTACGCTGTGCACGAGTACGCCACTGTCTACGCCACGCATGAGAATGTTACTGTCCTCATCGCGTATGATCAACGTTGCCCACGCACGATTATACATAACATCTACTCCACTTCACCTATCGTAACTCTGATTAGTACGCACTTTGACCGGCATCACAATAACTCTAATGCCACAGCCACTGTCCACATCCGCACGTCACTCATACTAGACCAACAACACATGATCCTCACTTGATCAACATACCCATGGCAGCACAGTAGTTTATGATTCACGATTGAGCATTCCACAGTCGAACAACAATTCAAAGTTTGGTTCTAGATTTTTTTTTTATTATTATTATTGTTATTATTATAGTTGTTTATATTTGTTTATTCATTCATCTTGATTTAATTAGGTAGTTATTTTAAAATATAAAAAGGAAAAAAATATGTAGCTTAGGAAATATTTTTTAGTGTTAGGTTTTTTTTTAGAATTTCTCACTTAGAAAATTATTTTTTAAAAATTAATAAAAAAACTTAAAAAAAAAACTAGGACGTTTTAGAGAGTGTTTTTTAATACTAATACTTAAGAATTAGACCCTTTAGATTTTTTTTAATAAACTAAATTGATAAATATGTGAAGTCGATCAATTTTTCAAAATTAAAATAAACTAATATACTAAAGTTTTCCGAAAAAACTACGATCGTCTAATCCCGACTAGTAAGTACATAGGCACCATTGAGGCAACATTAAAATTTGTAAAAACTTAGGTTTTTTTTTTTATTTTATTTTGGTTTTTATCTTTCTTAAAAATATTATTAAAAAGGATAATTTTGATGAATAAGCCTAATTTTAGAAAATAGATAGTGGTACCTGTTAAGGTTTAATAGGTTAACCCCTGAATTTGGAATCATCTGGTTTTTATCAAATTGAAATAAAAAAACCGATAGCTAAATAATAGTCAATCCACCTAATTGATTACAATTTTTTTTCTCAACTTTGGTTGGGTGGCGACTCCAAAAGTTTTTTTAAAGAACTAGAATTTCTCAATTTCTTTAGTCGAAGATTAATATTAAATGGGTTAAGGTTTAATATTAATTGGAAAATGGGAAACGAAATAAAATTAATAGGAAATCGAAAAATCAATCTCGACAGCTAGAAACTTACGAAGAGCATGATAATCTTAAATAAGGAATTCTCATAGACTTGAAAGTAAAAAATATAATAAAATATCAAGAATATAATTAAAATAGTCAAGATTTACTTTATGTGAGCTCCTAAAGTCATGT
Source organism: Lumnitzera racemosa (assembly GCA_024138005.1). Classification (NCBI taxonomy): domain Eukaryota; kingdom Viridiplantae; phylum Streptophyta; class Magnoliopsida; order Myrtales; family Combretaceae; genus Lumnitzera; species Lumnitzera racemosa. The sequence goes on from JAMXBC010000003.1 coordinate 15,242,727, forward strand.
TTAGGGCAACCATACCTAAATTTAAGCTTTTAGGAAAAATTTTCCAACTAATTTCAATATAGCGTAAAACTCATCGAAACCCTTAAAATTAAGCCTAAAATGTAAGGAGACCCTAGAGATAAGTTAATTAAGCTATAAAAGAAAATAATATAACATAATAATTCATATGAGTATATATATTTATGAATTTACTCAATATATATAATAAATATACCCGTAAATTAAACCGAAAGTCTAAAAATATATAATATATAATGCCAAACCTGCTAGCTTTCAAATAGTTTATATCCTTGATAGAAAAATATACTTATAACTTAGGTCCATAGGTATAAATGGTTTATACTAATATTACCAATAACCACAAGAATATGGGTATTAACAATAGAATAATGAGTATAATAATATTACTAATGATATAAGATAATATGCAAAAATAATTAAATTAGTATAGACCTACTTGGTTGGATGTTGCCTCTTCATTAAATTGATTGGAAGTATTCATAAGTGTAAAAATATCTGAATTACATCTAGACATAGATATATAATCATATAAATTAATAAGAAATTAATTGAAAAATTTAGTACTTGAGAAACATTCTAGAAATTATGATTTATGATAACGTTCATAGAATTAAATTAAACTCTCATGACTATGAGAAAATTTAAATAAAGTAATAGTATTGCTTTAATATTTCAATTTAAGCTTATTTATATGAAAATTTCTTAGAAATATTAAGTTTATCAAATCTAATCGCTATAATGTAAAGTTTCATAATTTTAGATATAGCTTAAGATAAATATTTTAGAATCAACTATGTGATCTTACTAATTAATATTGGTAAGTAAAATATCATTTAATATATATAAATAAGTCCCAAATAATTAATATAACTTAACTATATACTATATGTTACTAAATAATGATATGTGGGAAAAGAAAATTTTGACTATGAATTCTTTTTTTAATAATGTTAGAAAAAAAAGAATATTCTTTAAATATTCTAGAAATTAGGATAGATATTAAATAAAATATAATAAATTTATTAAAATATCTATATACAGAAAGGAAAAAAAAAACCTTTAATCACCATGAATTGGGTAGCAAAATTGCCACTTGTATAAATATGGCATTTTAACCATTTCGACGAAACCATCAAGGGAGATGAGAGGAAGAAGGGAAGAGGGAGAGAGAGAGGACGAGAAAAATGGAGGATGTGGAAAAAAAGAAGAAGAAGAAGAAAAGAGGATTAGAAAAATTAAATTTTTCAACATCCAATAATTTTAGGTAACCTCATTTCTATAATTATCGTTGTTGTTTTTTAATTGATATTTAATAGTTATAGAAAAGAGAGATCCATTATCTTGTTATTTTCCTAAATGAAGTATTTTATCCACACCATTTCACTCTTTTCGAGCTATAAACTTAGAATATTGATAATTATAAAACTTATATATTATTAGCACAAATTCTTAAAATGAAGGGATCTCTAGTAATAATTATTTATCTAAACTATTAAAATGGAATTTTATATTCTTATAAATTTAACATTATTACTTCCATAAAATTTGAGTATATATGATTTATTATATTTTGTTACGAAATTATGTGAAAATATATTATTCATTACATAATACGATATTAATATGATATTAGTTGCTATATAGCTTTATCTTTATACTAAAATTTGAAATACTCTTTAAAGACAATCTTTTAAATAAAACACGTAACGCGTATAGTCGAGTTCATACAAACTCTATTATACTAACCATACTAAAATTGAATCACTTTAGGTAATAAAACAGATTTTTTTTTTATAATATTATGGAAAATATCATCATACGATGACCTTTTCATAATTTAAATGTAATATAAACAATAGTAAATACGTTTCGATATAATCAAAATGATATAATATAAGTAGTAGTAAATTGCTAATATTAGATATTACTTAGTAAATTGCTATAACCAATACAATGAAATAAAATACTTAAAATATATGTATATACATATATATATATAATGTGTATGTATATAAATATATAGATACAAAACTTTACTGAATAACCGTATAAATAATATCTCAACTAAATACTAAATAAAACTTTAATGTTTTCGTAAATTTAAGGCAATTGAATATGAGTTTTGATATATATAGGACTTTGAAGTGAGTAAAGCCCTAATATCCTAAATTTGTCAAAGTGAGCTTCAGTACAAGTAAGTGGGATCCATGCTTCATGGTGTTTAAGGATATTATTTCGGGATATTATTTCAAAATATTTGAGAACTTTAGTATGTATTGGCTTGTGATTGTAATTAGCTGCTTGTGGTTCAATTTTGATTTGCTGTAATAGGAGCTGAACTCCATGTTATGGTGGTTTTGTGAATATTATTATGCTTGAATCGTTTGAGCTTAGTTAGTCGCCTTAAAAATGAACTAACTTAAACTTGGCTTAATATTTAACTTAATATGCATTGCAACCCACTAGGAGTAATTGCTAAGATTCTTGAGCCAAATACGAACTCCCTTCAATAAAGATAGTTGAAATGGTTTTTTTTCTTATCTTTAGCCAAACTAAGTGACAGGAGAGGAAGTCGTGGAAAGATTGAGGGCTGTAGTTTGATGTTGGTCACAGGAGGAGGTTATTCTTCATTGTACAAGCCTCAGTTTGGTTTCGATTTGCGAGTGTGCGATGTCAATCTCCTCAACCCGGATTAGAGCAGACGTAATTTTTTTGATCTCACAACGGACCAAATAACGTTATGAGATGGTATTTGCTTGTATATGTATTACATCTAACCAACTTGATTGAAAACTCTACTTATGATGTGCTAAATGCATAATTCTATCTCCACCCCACTTATTAAGTTATTGCTTATTCCCCTATAGTTTGTTTTGCAAGTTCTGAACGAATTACAAGCACTTACCTAAAACCAAAGCCCTAGCAAACTGGGACAGGGAATGGGTGTAAATAAGAAATGGCTGATTGTTGTCCTTAGCATTAACTTCCTTAACTTTTAAGAAAAAACTACATAGGACTCCTTAAGGACTTTGGTAGTTTTCAACATTCTAGTTAGTATACGAAATGATAGATATCTATGGGATTTACTATTACTTTTTGAAATGTTGAATTTCAAGATTGTCTTTTTAAGATTATTCTAAAGTTTATATCAAACCGATATTAAATTAGATGCTTCAAAGGGGTAAGGTCGAGTATGCCCGGTGTAAACTAGGTGCAAGATAGTAGTTGTAAGGTCAGTTTTTATCTTAGGATAACTCACACGGCAGGACTGTTACGACTTCATATTTTCAGGGCATAACAATTATCAAGTGGTATCAGAGCATTATTCTTAAGAATTCGCTCTAAAGTGTAATTCTTAAGAATGTGCTTTGAAGCGTCATAAATAAATTGAATTAAACATGTGAGGAAACATTAAGAGTGAGAAGTAAAAGGAAATTTAAATTATAGGTGAATATATAACCATAATATTTATATACTTACAGTGAAGTTAGGGTTATAATAAGTAATACTAACTTTGGAATTAATTAACTTTTATGTAACCGATTTTGACGACTATAGAGAGTCACCTCCTAATCTCTTGATAGACCCTTAAGTAGAGTAGTAGGGAATTGCTTATAAGATATAGAATACTATCCTTCAAGATTATTACTAGGTGTGAATAACTAGTTAATATTGGAATAATACAAAAAAGTTGTGGTAGACCTAATTTAGAAATCAAAACTTTCTATGCTCATCTCTTAGATTTCCTAAAAGAGTTCTTTAAGCCAAGTAATTAATTATCGCATCACTTATTTCTTATAAGTATTAAGATATACCATTGGGATTTAATAAATTAGAACTTGATAATAAACCTCTTATTATACTCAAGATATTACGTAATAGATTCAAGGAATTATAAGTAGGAAATCTTAAAGAGTTGAATAATTTCCAAGGGGAAGGACCCTAAGAGAAACTTTAGTGCTGATTTGGGGTGTAATTGAAAGTGCTTGGGGCATTCGACAAGCCAAATGACATTACCATCCACTTGTAGAGCCCATGTTGAGTTTTGAATGCAATCTTCCACTCATCTCCAGGCCTCATGCAAATTTGATGGTAGCCAAACTTCAAATCTATTTTACAGAAAATCTTAACTCTACTCAACTTATCTAGAATGTCATCCAACCCATGAATAGGATACTTGTGTTTGATCGTGATCTTGTTTACAACTTGGTTGTCAACACACATTCACCGGGTACCATCTTTTTTGGTACTAGGAGCACCGAAACAGCACAAGGGCTGAGACTTTCCCTTACATATCCCCTTTCCAGTAATTCATTGACTTGCCTTTGAAACTCAGTAGCTTGTTCGAGATTCATCCAATAAGCCGGTTTGTTCGACAAAGCAATGCTGAGAATTAAGTCAATGTAGTGCTCAATGTCTCTAAACACTGTTAAACCTTTTGGCAACTGTTTTGGAAATAGGTCAGCATAATCATTCAATAGCTCCTTAACCTTCAAGGGTAGTTCACCTCGTTCCTTTAACTCTAGTATTCACTTAACCAACAAGAAGGTCGACGCTTCAACTTTAATAGCCTATCAAAGTTCGACTCTACTCATCATTAGAGTCTTCTTTAATCCTTGAGCAAGTTTAGCTTGTAATTTGCTAACTTGACTTAGTGGCATAAGGTTCAATGTAATATTCCTTCCATCCTTCTCAAATACATAAGTTTTCTTGTAACCATTATGGATAACCCTTCGATCATAAATCCAAGATCGGCCTAGCAGTACATGTGAGGCACACATAGGAATACTTCGCAAAAAATTTCATTAGAATAATTCCTAATAGTAATTGGCAGCAATACTTGCTGCATGACATATCGAGATGTGCAAGTGGGCTTTGACTTGTAGGTTAGCTTGTTTAATTTGCTTTTTAAATGGGTTTAGGCCAATGTTTTTTGGCTTGTTTAAAAGTAAGCCAAATGAGCCCAGCCTGTTTGATCCATGTGTTAAAGTGGGCTAGTTGAAGTCGACCCGTTTAATACATTTATGCCTTTAGCCCACAGGTTAGCTTATTTAACCTACTTTTTAAATAGGTTAGTATTACAGTTTTTTGACTTGTTTAAAAGTAGGCCAAAAGAACCAAATCCATTTAACCCATAAGCAAGAGTGGGCTGGGTTGAGTTGACCCGTTTAGCTCGCTTGCATACCTTTAATGATATGTAGGGCTCCTTTCTCGTTCAATTAGTGCAACTTATATGGTTTCAGATAAGGGATAGTTGGTAACTTCAGCTTTTTTATCAGGTCGATGGATGCTACATTGGTGTAGCTACCACTATTTATGATGAGCACACACAATTGATTATTCACTTTATATGTGATATGGAATAAGTTCTCTCTCTGCTCCTCCTCGTGTAAAGGTTCTAAAGTTATTGTACATTAAACAACTAGGACTAACTGATCCAAGTCCTTGGCAAACACTTCTTCCTCTATCAATTCATTCTCCTGAGTAGTTTCTTTCTTGGAAATAACCTCTTCCTTAAGTTCCTCGTTAGTACTTTCTACTTCAAGCTTCAAGACGTCTTCCTTGATGACCATAGTTCGTCAGTTCGGACACATGTTCGGATACTGAGTAGCCATATGTCTAAACCCTTGGAATTTAAAACACTTTGTCTAGCTTGTCTTCCTTCAAGATCTTTACCCTTTCTCATATGTTCGGGTCGGTACGTTACCTTCTAGTTGGCCCTATTGGTCGGTCCTAACATTTGCTTGTCCGGTCGCCTCGGTAGCTTTCCTTAACAGGTCGGCTAGTTGGCGGTCGGATCGGTATTCAGCTCCTTCTTTGCCTCTCCACTTGCTGAGCTATTTGTATAGCCTCATCTATTGTAGTAAATTGTTGGAGCTCCATAATGTCTCAGATATTACTCCTCAAACCAATAAGAAACATAGAGACTATTTGCACTAATGGCTCCTCTACCTCACATCAAATCATAAGCATTTGGAACTCTTGGACATACTCATTAGCAGTTTGGCCTACTTGTCTCAGCTCTTGAAACCGAGCGAAAGTGTCTTATAAATAAGTATCTGGTACAAACCTATTTCTTAGTATTCTCTTTATCTCAAGCCGAATACTAATCTCTCTATATTCTTCTGATCTTCTCATGACCTGGAAATTCTTCCACCACATGATAGCTTATCCTGAGAACTTAATAGTAGTATTTCTTACTTTCTCATAATCTTCATATTAGTAATAATCAAAGACACACTCTGTCTTTTCGTCCCTATCCAAATAATAATCTGCATTTCCAAACCTATTGAAGCTTAGGATCTGAAGCTTCCATGATTGGCAGCTTGAGGTACTCTCATTCGTTTTCTTCTCCATACTCTTCTTCTTTAGCACCATCCATCTCTCCTAAGTCAATCCTTCTTCTCACTTACTCGCCTACTCCTCTACTTCGAACTTGTTGAGTGAGATTCTAACCTCTAGCAAGAGGGGCAGCATGAAGGGTATTATGCACAGTCTCAACAGATCGATAGGCCAATGCATGGATAGCTTGGTCAAGTCTACTAGGAGATTGGCCACTTCATTAAGCCTCTCGTCTATACTTTTTGAGGTACCTTGGGATTGTCGACCATGGTAGATAACACCACTGTTATCATCCCTAATACCAGCATTAACACTCGAATCTGTCATTTTCATCGACATATTTGAATTTCGACTCATCGATTCAGTACTACAATTGACACTATCTCTCTAAATCACAAAACACATACTTTCTTCAAACTAGAACCTTAGTAGCTAGTATTACAACAGCTAAGCTAACACAGAAATTTTCTCTTTTCATACACCTAAAAACAAAGTATAAACAAGGAACTTCGAGAACAAGCTGCTATTACAATCCAAACGAAACCTCCACTCTAATACTAAAATGATGCGTACCAGAGCTAAAAGCAAATAAGGCTAGCCGCAAGGATGGGTTCGAGCTTACTAAAAGCTCAAAATAAATTATGGAAAATGAGCAAAAAGGATACAAAATAAAGGAAAGTAAGCAAACTCACGAGCAACTCCAAAGATATGATGCATCAATGGAACTTCCAAAAACTAACAGCACAACTTAATATGACGCATGAGTTAGTCCGATGAGGTTACTCACCACCTAGCTTTGCTTAAGGGTTAAGATAAAAGTGAAGTGAAGTAAGAAAATAGGTTGACAAGAGTAATGTTTACAAACAGAAAATATTCAGTATATTTAGATGATGATGATGTGTAGCTAAATATATAGTGGGTATTTATACTTGAGAATTTAGGACAATTTCCTTAAAAATGAAAAGATAAAAAAGACCATTGTCCTAAAGAAGTAATATATAAAGAATACAAAAGGTAAAAACGAATATTCAAGGAAAATAATTATTATTATAGTAAATTCTTCATGTAGTCTCGGAGATGTGGCAATGATGCATTGGCGATGCCGTAGGAAGATGTAGACAAAACAATACAATTTAGTTAAGGATTCGTGTAGGATAGATCTCTCGACCTCTCGGCAACATTATTCTCGAGTAAATGGTCGGTTCTATCAAGGCCAAGCAAGCGCATGGAGATTGGCTATTATCAGGGCATCCTTCCAGTTGGTGCATAATTTTTGAAAGATGTACCGTTACTTGGCATAGCATAGGGAGTTGATCAGTAACAAGGATTAACTTGGCCTCGATAGGAGTCAATTGAAGTAAGAGGATCTACTTCATTAGTCCCTTTAGTTTTCAGGCTCAATCGCGGGTTAAAGGCTCAATAGCCTAATTCATATCATCTGCCAAGGTCGAGCTGCTCCTTGTTGCCGATCAACTCCCTAAGCCATGCCAAGTGATTGCATATCTCTTAGAAATTATGTGTTAACTGGAAGAGTACCCTCATAACAACCAAACTCCGTATGTTTACTTGGCCTTGATCGAGCTGCCCACTTGATCAACAACATTGATACCGAGAGGCCGAGAGATCTCATATGAATCCTCAACCATTCCTTCTTGGACGAGTCTGCATCTGCTCGGTACCCCTACTTGGCTACCTAACCTAATCGTATTGTTTTGTCTACATCTTCCAACGACATCACCAATACATTGGTGCCACATATCTAGGCCCACTTAGAGAATCTACTGCCCTAATCATTATTTTTCATTGAATATTCATTTTTACCCTTTGTTTTCCTTATACATTACCTCTTTAAGACAATACCCTTTTGTCCTTTTCATTTTTAGGAAAGTTGCCCTAATTTCTCAAGTATAAATACTCACTGTACATATAGCCACACATAATCTTATGATCATCAATATACTAAATTTTCTCCTTTTGTAAACATTATTATCGAAGCTTATTTGCTTACTTCATACTATTATCTTAACCCTTGAGCAAGGCCAAGTGGCGAGTAACATCACCGGAACAACTCGTACATGATATTGAGCTGTGGTGAGAGTCTTTGAAAGTTTCACTGGTGCGTTATATCCTTTAGAGCTGTTCGTAGATTTGTTTACACTTTCCTTTTTCTATTCTTCCGCATACGTTCCATTATTCATTTTTAAGCTTTTGGAAAGCTTGGACCTACCCCTACAATTAGCCTTGTCTGTTTTTGGCTCTGGTACACATTATCTTGGTATCAAAGTGAAGGTTTCATTTAAGTATGTTATGCTTATTATTTGTGAAGTAACGCTTCTAATAATAGTGTGTTGAAGTTGTGTAGGGGTTTCATAGAAGTTATAGTAAGTAAGAGAGTAGAAGTGGTTGTTTTCGTACTACTCTATTTTACCTTGTTTCAAACATTTGAAAACAAAGCAAGCCTTATGTTGATAATTTATTCGTCAGTATTGTTATTGTGCTATAACTTAGCTGACCATTTGTGTGAAGAGTGTATGTGTTGTTTGATTTGAAGAAATATTGTTAACTGTAACTCAGATTTGGGTATTGAAATCAAATTTATTGAGGAAAATGACAGACCCGAGTGTTAATGCTAGTATTAGGGATAACAATAGTGGTGTTTTCCACCATAGCTGGCAATCCCAAGGTTCCCCCAAGAGTACGGATAGGAAGCTTAATGAAGTGGCCAACCTCCTAGTAGAGTTGACCCGAGCTATTCATGCACTGGCCAATTAACTTACTAAGGCCATACATAACACCCCTCATGCTGCTTAACCTGCTAGAGGATAGAATCCCACTTGGCAAGTTCGAGGTGGAAGAGTAGGCGTATGAGTGAGAAGAAGGATTGACTTAGGAGATATGGATGATGTTGAAGAAGAAGAGTGAGTTAGAGTACCTCGAGCTACCGACCATGTGAAGCTTCAAATTTCGAGTTTTAGTAGTTCTAGAAGTGCGGATGATTATTTGGATTAGGAGGAAAAGGTAGAGCATGTTTTGAGTATTGCCAATATGTTGACCATGTGAAGCTTCAAATTCTGAGTTTCAATAGTTTTGGGAGTACGGATGATCATTTGGATTGGGAGGAAAAGGTAGAGCATGTTTTTTAGTATTACTAATATGATGACTACAAAAAAGTAAGGATCGACACTATTGAGTTCTTAGGATATGCCACCATATGGTGGAAGAACTTTCAGGTTATGAGACGACATGAGTGATACCGAGAGATTAATACTTGGCCTGAGATGAAGAATACTTAAGAATAGATTTGTGCCATATAACTATCTACAAGATACTTTTGCTTAACTTCAAGAGTTGAGACAAGGTGGTCGAAGTGTTGACAAGTATATTTAAAAATTCCAAATGCTTATAATTCACTATAAAATAAAGGAGCCATCAGCGCTCACAATCTCTAGGTTTCTTACTGGGTTAAAGAGTGATTTTCTTTAAAGAAAATCGGTTTTTTCTACATTTTTGAAAATACTCTGAAGTCACCACTCGACCAAAGCTGGAAAAAAGAGTTAAGTTATAACAAATTAGGTGGATTGGTTATAACTTAGTTATCGATCTATCGATTAAACCACTTTATAAAACAGTTTTTTGAAAACTAGAGATCTAGATTCGAGGGTTAATTTATTAAACCTTAAACGAATACTATTTTTTAACTTTTCAAATTTAATTTCGCTTTTTAAATATACCCTTTTTAATTTCTAAACAACCAATCATATTATACGTGACTAAATTAATTAATTTATACAACTATTTACAAAAACGGAAAAAATTAAAAAAATTTCATATTTTAAGTCGCCCCGTACTTACGTACTCGCTATTCAAGATCAGACTTCCATAGTTCATTTCCCAAAAATATAGTAGGTTAAATTGATTTTAATTTTTGAAAACCAGTGGAGTTTACTTTTTTACCTATTTTAATTTATTTAAGGAAAATTTCCTAAAGGGTCTTAAATCGATTTTAATTTTGAAAACCTAAAATGGTCCTAATTTGGAAATGGTCAAATTATTTTTATTTATTTTTGAAAAGTTGATTTTCTAAGTGATAAAAACGATTTTCATTATTTTTTATTTGATTATTATTATTATTTATTTGTTATTTTATCTATTTCTACTATGCTTAAAAAAATAAATAAATAGAACTAAACTATTCTCTTTCTTTTTTTTTCCTTTTTTCCTTTTTTCAGTTTTTCTCTTTTTCTTCTTTTTTTTCTTTTTCCTTTTTTTTTTCTCTCCATTTCTCTTCTTTTTTCTTTACATTTTACATTTACAATAAATAAATAAAGGAAAATGAAACACAACAAAACCAAAATAGAGGGCTTTAGACCACAGGGGATATGCAAGTCGGATATGGGGCCTCCGGGTTAGTTAGTAGGTTAGGTTGGATACGGGTTAAACCAACCCAACATGTGCTATGCACCTGAGTAGTGGAGTATGCAGTGGCGACCATGGTGGCTTGACCCAAGGTGTTTCGGGATGATTTTTACGAAGGTAAGGGCGGTTTTGTGTCGGATTTATTAGATTTAGGGGGTGCAGGAACAACACCGTAACTAATGGCAGTAGTCGGAGCTTGGGGGTGGAGAGAAGGAATGTGCTGCTCTGTACGTGGGTGAATTTGTGCTTTAGGGCGTCAACTATGTATTAAGGGTTTGGTAGACTGTATATATGATAACTCTGATTTTAAACATATTTCATATGGTGATTTTATAGTATTTTCCTCATATTTTTTGTTTTCTTTAAAGAAATTGATACTTAATTGAGTAAAATTTTGATTTCAAGGTTTGAACGCGTTTTAGGATCAAAAACGAAGAAAAGGAATCAAGTTTCACTCAAATCGGAGTTCAAATGAAGAAGTTATGAAATTTTGAAGTTATGCAGAAAATTTTGCTTTAGTGCAGAAAGTTACACGACTTGGGGACACGGTCATGTCCCAAGTCGTGTCTGGTAAAGAAAACGAAAACCTTTTGATACACTATAAAAGGACATATTAGGGTTTCAAAAGACAGGAGAGACACAAGAGAAGAGAAAGAGACTTAAGGAGAACATCAAGAAAGAGGCGAAAACAACATCAACTTCAAGATTAGAGAGATTGTTCATCAATCAAGAGGGGTTTTCCATGTTTTATTTAATGTTTTTGATGAAACTCGTTTTTAGATTCATCATGATAGCTTAGAATTCGAGTATTTAGGATTATGGAACCTAGGGTTTCATGTGATTCTTGGATTGATTTACAAATTTCAATAAAGTTTCTATTTTTATTTGATTCAATTATGTTGTTTAATTATTGATTGATATTTCTAGAATGTCAATATATGATATTATGCATGTTGATTGAGAAATTCCATGTATAATTAGATCTTTACATAATTGGAGAGAATTACATGTATACTTAGAGATAAGATACATGTTTCTTCCGGAAAGTTAATTATTTGTGTGGAAATTCATTATACATTAATGCAATTCTAAATTATATTACTAAGTGAAGAGATTCCGCTGAATAATTTAGGATTAGGGTTAATATGCTTGAGAAAGATATTAACTTTAGTTGTGAATTCCTCCGGTCAAGAATAATAGAAACCGAATTGAATATATTTTAAGCGATCACATGATTAACTCTAGGGGAAATAATTTCTAAATACGCTATTGCATACTTGAAGTCGTTCTTAATTTTATCGCTTTTTCAATTGCTTAATTAAGTCTTATAATTAAGTTAGTTTGTTAATATTAGTATTTTTAATTAATTCAAACTTTCATAATTTTCCGGTTAGATAATAAAGCTAGGGTTAATATTAGTACTCGAAGTCTCTGAGGGATCGACTCGGACTCACATCCGCTATATTAAAACTGATAGGTGCACTTGCCTTATATCAAGTTTTTGGCACAGTTGCCGAGGAATAAACGAAGGCGAAAATTATACAAAAGAACATGATTACCTTCTTTAAATTGTCGACCTTGTTTGATTCGCTGATCATGATACTTTTTGGCCCTTTCTTTGTATAATTTGGAGTTCTCATATGCATTCATTCGCCATTCCTCTAGCTCGTTCAGTTGAAGTTTCCTATGAGAACCTGCACACTCAAAATCAATATTAGCACTCTTAATTGCCCAATAAGCCTTATGCTCTATCTTCACCGGTAAATGACAAGTTTTGTCATATACAAGTCGGTAGGTGTGGTCCCGAGTGGTGTTTTGTAAGCGGTTCTATATGCCCATAGAGCATCATCCAACTTTTCTGACCAATCCTTCCTATGATACTCTACGGTTTTTTCAAGAATTCGCTTAAGGTCGCGATTGGCAACTTCCACTTGGCCACTGCTTTGGGGGTGGTACGGGGTGGCTATCCTATGTGTAACGCCATAACGTTTCAGTACTTGGTCTAGTTGAGCATTGCAAAAGTGTGTTCCCCTATCACTTATACTTGTCCTAGGGGTGCCAAATCGAGAAAATATGCCTTTCAAGAATTTTTTTACTACCCTAGCATCATTAGTAGGTAGGGCTTCAGCCTCCACCCACTTAGAGACATAGTCAATAGCTACTAGGATATATTTGTTTCCATTTGAGTTCGGAAAAGGACCCATGAAATCGATCCCCCACACATCAAATACCTCAACCTCGATGATGGGGTTTTATGGCATTTCATCCTTACGTGATATATTCCCCACTCGTTGGCAATGATCACAACTCTCAACATATCTCTGGGCATCTTTGAATAGGGTAAGCCAATAAAATCCTGCCTCTAGGGCCTTATAAGCTGTCCCATTGGCACTATGATGCCTACCCGTAGGCCCCGAATGACAGTGGCTCAAAATTCTCCAACCTTCGAGGTGTGGTACACACCTTCGAATGACATGATCTGCACATACTTTAAACAGGTAAGGATCATCCCAAAAATAATGTTTCACATCAGAAAAGAATTTCTTCTTTTGCTGGTGTTGAAGTCCCTTCGGTATGATCCTAGCAGCTAAAAAATTAGCAATATCTGCGAACCAAGGACTTTCCGTATCACTTACTTAGGCAATGGCATAGAGTCGCTCCTCAGGGAATTCATCTTTAATCTCGTTCTCGTCGAGCATTTCTAAGTTTGGATTCTCCAATCGAGATAGGTAATCTGCTGCTAAATTCTCAGCGCCTTTTTTATCTTTGATCTCCACATCAAACTCTTGTAGCAACAAGATCCACCTAATCAATCTTGGTTTTGCATCCGGTTTCGCTAACAAGTACCTAAGAGCAGAATGATCAGTATATACAATCACCTTAGATAGAAGCAAGTAAGAGAGAAACTTATCAAAGGCAAAAACAACTGTTAGCAACTCTTTTTCTATAGTAGTGTAGTTCTCCTGAGCATTCGTAAGAGTTTTGCTAGCATAGTGAATTGGTTGAAAGTGGTTGTCTCGCCTTTATCCTAGCACTGCCCCGACTGCGTAATCACTTACATCACACATAAGCTTAAAGGGGAGTGCCCAATCAGGTACTACCATGATTGGAGCATTGGTAAGTTTCTCTTTAAGGATATTGAAAGCTTTCAAACACTCCTGAGAGAAAACATAAGGTACATCCTTCTCTAATAACTTGGTCAAAGGATGGGCAATCTTCGAGAAATCCTTGATAAATCGCCTGTAAAAACCTGCATGTCCTAAAAAACTTCTTATGGCCTTAACCGAAGTTGGAGATGGAAGTTTTGCAAATGCATCCACTTTGGCAGTATCTACCTCAATTCCTCGATAAGAAATCTTATGGCTCAGCACAATACCTTCTTATACCATGAAGTGGCACTTCTCCCAGTTAAGGACAAGATTGGTCTCTTCACACCTGGTGAGTACCATGCATCGCTGGAATGTAGCCGGTGCATTGCAAAGACCAAAAGGCATTCTGCGATAAGCAAAGGTGCCATAAGGACAAGTGAAAGTGGTCTTCTTTTGATCTTCTGGTGCAATAGGTATCTGAAAATAACCAGATAATCCATCCAGAAAACAATAAAACATATGTCCAGCTAGTCGTTCTATCATTTAATCAATAAAAGGTAAAGGGAAATGGTCCTTACGTGTAGCATCGTTTAACTTTCGATAATCGATACATACACGCCAACCTGTTACCGTTCTCATTGGGATCAATTCATTCTTTTCATTAGGGACTACTATTATCCCACTTTTTTTTGGAACTACTTGAACTGGACTCACCCATGAACTATCAGGATAGAATATATCATACCTGCATCATGGAGTTTAATAACTTCCTTTTTGACTACCTTTTTCATGTTTGGATTCAAGCGTCTTTAGGGCTGCACAACCGGCTTGTAGTTTTCTTCCATTAAAATCTTATGAGTACAAAAGGAGGGATTGATACCTTGAATATCGGATATTTTCCACGCAATGGCCCTCATATGCTCCTTAAGTACTTTCAGCAACCTCTCTTTCTGTTCTTTTTCCAAATTGGATGCTATAATTACCTGTAATTTGGAGTCCTTCTCTAAGAAGGCATAATCCAAGTAGTCAGGTAATTGTTTTAGCTCCAATACTGGTGGCTCCTCAATCGAAGGTTTTAACCGTGCTTCCTTTTTTCAAACTCTTCAAACCCTTTCTCAATAGAGATAGGTTTATTTGCCTCCAGTTGGGCTACCACCTCAGATTTGACAGTATCTTCCGAAGCTTCCTCCATGCCTAATTGCAAACAACTCTCCAACGGATCCTTAAGAAGAACTTCCTGCATATAACTTGAAACAAAGGTGTCAGTAACATCTAAAAGGTAGCAAATATCATCCTGATCGACAGATTTTTTCATAGCCTCCGAAATTTTAAACGTGATCTCTTCATCTCCTACTCGAAGAATGAGCTTGCCACCACTAACATCAATAATAACCCTAGC
Organism: Lumnitzera racemosa; assembly: GCA_024138005.1. NCBI lineage: Eukaryota > Viridiplantae > Streptophyta > Magnoliopsida > Myrtales > Combretaceae > Lumnitzera > Lumnitzera racemosa. Next base: position 15,257,994 of record JAMXBC010000003.1, read on the forward strand.
GGTAGCTAAGAATGGTCTTCTTAAGATAAGGGGTAACTCAAAATCGTCATCCATGTCCAGTATCACAAAATCAACTGGAAAAATGAATTTACCCACTCGGACTAATACATCCTCAAATATACCTCTAGGATATGTCACAGATCTATCAGCTAATTGCAAACTGATGCGTGTGGGCTTAGGTTCCCCTAATCATAGTTTCTTAAAAAATTTATAAGGCATTAAATTGATGCTAGAACCCAAATCAGCTAAAGCTTTGTCAATTAACAGATTACCAATATGACAAGGAATTGTAAAACTTCCCGGATCTTTTAGCTTCTTGGGCAACTTGTTTTGCACAATCGTTGAATACTTTTCATCCAAGATGACTGTAGAAAGGTCCTCAAGCTTCCTCTTGTTAGATAACAAATCTTTCAAGAACTTAGCGTACTTTAGCATCTATGACAGCGCATCAACAAGAGGTAAGTTAATATGAATTGTTTAAAGAGGTCAAGGAACTTACTGAAGTGTTGGTCATTGCGATCTTTCTTGAGTCTTTGGGGATATGGGATAGGTGGTTGATATTCCTTCACCTTTGATGACTCTACATCTTCTGTTGCTTTCGTCCCCTCCTTGCTCTTGCTAGTCTCCTCGCTAACCTTCCTCTCAGCCTGCAACTCCTTGCCATTTCGAAGTGTTACTGCCTTAACATGTTCCTTTGGATTGGGTTCCATATTTCCCGGTAGCGATCCCTGCGGTCTTTCAGAGATTAGCTTCGCAAGTTGACCAATTTGGTTCTCAAGATTGCAATTTGAAGCCTCTTGATTCCTCAGCGAAGATTCAATGTTGGATAAGCGAGCCTCATTGCCTTGAATGTATTTTGTGAGAAGTTCTTCCACACTGGACTTCTTTTCTTGAGGGAGAGGAGGTGGGAATGGTCTTTGAAATCCAGGTGGGCCAAAGTTAATCTTCTACTGTCCTTGGTTTTGATTTCCCTATAAGAAATTGGGGTGATTCCTCCATCCTGGATTGTAAGTGTTGCTGTAGGGGTTATTTTGTTGCTTAGGTAAATTTCCTAGATAATCCAACTGTTCCAGTTGTTCTTGTGCTCCATACCCCTGCATACTAAATCACTTACATCCGATTGCACTTATTGAGGGCCAACTGAGAGTGCATCAATCTTTTTACTCAATAAGTCCACCTTGGTTGCCAGAACAGTGGTCAAGTCCACATCATAAATTCCCATGGCCTTTTGCTTGGCTCTAGTGGTTTCCCACTGATAATTGTTCATCGTTATTCCTTCAATCAGGTTTTGTGCTTGCTCAGGTGTCTTTGTGTTCAAAGTACCTCCTGCGGATACATCAATCATCTGTCTAGTAGATAAATTGAGACCATTGTAAAAGGTCTGAATCTGCATCCATAGTGGGAGGCCATGATGTGGGCACCTCCTGAGCAAGTCCTTAAACCGCTCACAAGTATCATATAACGTCTCCGCTTCCAATTGAGCAAAACAAGAAATATCATTCCGAAGTTTAGCGGTCATTGCAGGTGGAAAATACTTCTTCAAAAATTTCTTTACCAATTCATTCCAAGTTGTGATTGAATTTCATGGTAGAGAGTTCAACCACTATTTTGCTCTACCCCTCAAGGAGAAAGGAAATAGCCGCAGTCGAATGGCATCATCCGTGGCTCCGTTGATTTTAAATGTATCACAAATCTCTAGAAAACTAGAGATGTGGGCATTAGGATCTTCATCTTGGAGACCGTCAAACTGAACATATTGTTGCACCATTTGTATGATGTTAGGTGCAATTTGGAAATTATTAGCCGCGACGGTTGGCCTTGCAATACTAAAGTTAACTCCAATAAGTGTAGGCCTTGAATAATCGGACATGGTTCGGTTTGCTTCATTCCCGTTGTTAGCCATATGTGGTGGATCTTCCTGCTCGATGAATTAAGTTTTGGCCTCTTCACCTACTTCCTTGATTTCAACGATTGACTCGTCGTCTATAGTCGGCACAATTTGTCTAGGTCGTGATTTCAAATTTTGAAGGGCAGTTCTCTCAATTTCAGGATCAAGTTCTACCAAATCTTCCGGGTTACTTCGAGTCATGCACTGCAAGGGTAAGAAATATAGAATCAATTGCAGCTCTAGCTAATGAAAATAAACAATGAAAACAAAAGAAAGAAAAAAAAATGGTTAAAGTAATAAAGCAACTAGTGTTCTTAATATCGAAAATCCACGGCAACGGCGCTAAAAACTTGATATAAGGCAAGTGCACCTATCAGTTTTAATATAGCGGATGTGAGTCCGCGTCGATCCCTCAAAGACTTCGAGTACTAATATTAACCTTAGCTTTATTATCTAACCGGAAAATTATGAAAGTTTGAATTAATTAAAAATACTAAAATTAACAAACTAACTTAATTATAAGACTTAATTAAGCAATTGAAAAAGCGATAAAATTAAGAATGACTTCAAGTATGCAATTGCGTATTTAGGAATTATTTCCCTTGGAGTTAATCATGTGATCGCTTAAAATATATTCAATTTGGTTTCTATTATTCTTGACCGGAGGAATTCACAACTAAAGTTAATATCTTTCTCAAGCATATTAACCCTAATCCTAAATTATTCACCGGAATCTCTTCACTTAGTAATATAATTTAGAATTGCATTAATGTATAATGAATTCCCATACAAATAATTAACTTTCTGGAAGAAACATGTATCTTATCTCTAAGTATACATGTAATTCTCTCCAATTATGTAAAGATCTAATTATACATGGAATTTCTCAATCAACATGCATAATATCATATATTGATATTTTAATTTGATAACTCGGATTTTAAATATATTTCACATGGTGATTTTATAGTATTTTCCTTACATTTTTGGTTTTCTTTAAAGAAATTGATACTTAATCGAGTAAAATTTTGATTTCTAGGTTTGAACACATTCTAGGATTGAAAAAGAAGAAAATGAATCAAATTTCACTCAATTCGGAGTTCAAACGAAGAAGTTATGAAGATTTGAAGTTACACAGTCCATGCAGAAAAAATTGGCCAGGGGCAGAAAGTTACACGGGTAAGGGATACGGTCATGTCCCAGGTCGTGTCTGGTAAAGAAAACGAAAACCTTTTGATACACTATAAAATGACATATTAGGGTTTCAAAAGACAGGAGAGACACAAGAGAAGAGAAAGAGACCTAAGGAGAACATCAAGAAAGAGGCGAAAACAACATCAACTTCAAGATTAGAGAGATTGTTCATCAATCAAGAGGGGTTTTCTATGTTTTATTTAATTTTTTTGATGAAACTCTTTTTTAGATTCATTATGATAGCTTAGAATTCGAGTATTTAGGATTATGGAACTTAGGGTTTCATGTGATTCTTGGATTGATTTACAAATTTCAATAAAGTTTCTATTTTTATTTGATTCAATTATATCGTTTAATTATTGATTGATATTTCTAGAATATCAATATATGATATTATGCATGTTGATTGAGAAATTGCATGTATAATTAGATCTTTACATAATTGAGAGAATTACATGTGTACTTAGAGATAAGATACATGTTTCTTCCGGAAAGTTAATTATTTGTATGGGAATTCATTATACATTAATGCAATTCTAAATTATATTACTAAGTAAAGAGATTTCGGTGAATAATTTAGGATTAGGGTTAATATGCTTGAGAAAGATATTAACTTTAGTTGTGAATCCCTCTAGTCAAGAATAATAGAAACCGAATTGAATATATTTTAAGCGATCACATGAGTAACTCTAGGGGAAATAATTCCTAAATACGCTATTTGTATACTTGAAGTCGTTCTTAATTTTATCGCTTTTTCAATTGCTTAATTAAGTCTTATAATTAAGTTAGTTTGTTAATTTTAATATTTTTAATTAATTCAAACTTTCATAATTTTCCGGTTAGATAAAAAAGCTAGGGTTAATATTAGTACTCGAAGTCTCTGAGGGATCGACTCGGACTCACATCCGCTATATTAAAACTGATAGGTGCATTTGCCTGATACCAAGTTTTTGGCGCCGTTGCCGGGGACTTTCGATATTAAGAACACTAGTTACTTTATTACTTTAACCATTTTTTTTTTCTTTTGTTTTCATTGTTTATTTTCATTAGCTAGAGCTGCAATTGATTCTATATTTCTTACCCTTGCAGTGCATGACTCGAAGTAACCCAGAAGATTTGGTAGAACTTGATCCTGAAATTGAGCGAACTGCCCTTCAAAATTTGAGATCGCAACCTAGAAAAATTGTGGCAACCATTGACGACGAGTCAATCGTTGAAATCAAGGAAGAAGGTGAAGAGCCCAACACTCAATTCATCGAGCAGGAAGATCCACCACACATAGTTAACAATGGTAATGAAGCTCGGACAATGTCCGATTATTCAAAGCCTACCCTTATTGGAGCTGACTCTAGTATCGCAAGGCCAACTGTCGCGGTTAACAACTTCCGAATTGCACCTAACATTATACAAATGGTGCAACAATATGTTCAGTTTGACGGTCTCCAAGATGAAGATCCCAATGCTCACATCTCTAGCTTTCTAGAGATTTGTGATACTTTTAAAATCAACGGAACCATGGATGATGCCATCTAACTACGGCTATTCCCTTTCTCCTTGAGGGTTAGAGCAAAACAGTGGTTGAATTCTCTACCACAAAATTCAATCACAACTTGGAATGAACTGGTAGAGAAATTTTTAGAGAAATATTTCCCACCTGCAAAGACCGCTAAACTTCGGAATGATATTTCTTGTTTTGCTCAATTGGAAGCGGAGACACTATATGATACTTGGGAGCGGTTTAAGGACTTGCTCAGGAGGTGCCCACATCATGGCCTCCCACTATGGATGTAGATTCAGACCTTCTACAATGGTCTCAATTTATCTACTAGATAGATGATTGATGCATCCGTAGGAGGTACTTTGAACACAAAGATACCTAAGCAAGCACAAAACCTGATCGAAGGAATAGCGATGAACAATTATCATTGGGAAACTACTAAAGCCAAGCAAAAGGCCATGGGAGTTTATGAGGTGGACTTGACTACTGCTTTGGCAGCCAAGGTAGACCTATTGAGTAAGAAGATTGATGCACTCTCTATTAGCCCTCAACAAGTGCAATTGGATGTAAGTGATTTTGGTATGCAGGGGCATGGAGCATAAGAACAATTGGAATGCTAGGCACTTCTCCAGAAAAAGCTGCCATAAAAATTAAAAGATCCAGGGAGTTTCACTATTCCTTGTATGCTTGGCAATTTGTTGGTAGATAATGCTTTAGCAGACTTGGGAGCTAGTATAAATTTGATGCCGTATAAGTTGTTCAAAAAGCTAGGGTTAGGAGAACCTAAATTAACGGGCATGAGTCTTCAATTAGCCGATAGGTCTATCACATACCCTAGAGGCATCATAGAGGATGTTTTAGTGCAAGTAGACAAATTCATCTTTCCCGTGGATTTTGTTATACTTGATATAAATGAAGATATTGAGGTGCCAATCATTTTAGGTCGACCCTTCCTAGCCACTGCTAAGGCTATTTTTGATGTTAGTGAGCATAAGTTGATATTACGGGTCGTGAATGATGAAATAGTTTTTAAAACTCCAGAGGCAACGAATAAATTTTTTGACTCAGAGGACATAAGTCATAATGTTAATGCCACTAATATCATTACATTTACATGTATGTAGGAAACTCTTGCCCAAGATTCCTCAAGCTATTGCTTGCAAAAGGGAGATGAAAATTTGGTGATTAACCCCAATTGTGCAGAAGTGGCAGCTTAAATAGAAGTTCATGAATCCATTGTAGACGAGAAGGGGATTGATCCACTCCATAAGCTAAAGGATCTTAGGTTAAAATCTTTCAAAGAGAAGACACCAATTTTGGAACCGAAACTGTCAAGAAATCATTTGGAACATGTCTTTGCGGTGAAAAGTTCCAAACTCCCAATGACAATCGCATCTAAGCTAAAAGCAAACAAAATGAAGAAGTTTAGGCTACATGAATTTAATAAGTGGCATGATAACGAGAGAAACTATGGAAGTTATACATCAATGAAATGGAACTGGTAAGGTCGATGGCCGAAGGGTAAATCTACACTCGTATGGAGGGTTCGAAAGCGAGATACAGGAGGAGTTCTATCTCCGCCTGGATGAACAATCATGAATTACAAGATGTATCCCGTCGAGCTATCGACGTTAACTATAGCACTTCTTGGGAGGCAACCCATGTTTAACTTTGCTTACACTTTAGTTCTTTTAGTTTATTTCATTTTATTTTTCTTTTATCTAACTTTGCTTTGTTTTTTTTTTTATTTGTTTGTTTCAATTTTAGTCATAGGTTTTTTTTTCCTTTTAATTTCATTTTTATTCTTCTCTTTAGTTTTCTTTTTCTTATTTTTCTAGTTTAATTACTTTTATTTCTTTAAGTTTCTTTTATTTTTAAATTAAATTCATGAATTAAAAAAAAAAACAGAAAGTTACACGGGCAAGGGACACTGTCGTGTCCCAGCCCATGTCTATCCAGACCTTCAAAACTGCCCACCCACAGAAAGTTACACGGGTAAGGGACATGGTCGTGTCCCAGCCCGTATCCATCCAGACCTTCAACACTGTCCACCTACAGAAAGCTACACGGGCAAGGGATACGGTCGTGTCCCAGCCCGTGTCCATCCAGGCCTTCAACACTGTCTACCCATAAAGAGTTACACGGTCGTGTCCCAGCCCATGTCTGCCCAGTTTTTACTCCATCGGTATAGAAAGTTACACGGGCGAAGGATACAGTCGTGTCCTAGCCCCGTGTGCGCCCAGTATTCCCAAGTGCCTACAAAAAGTTACACGGGCATGGGACATGGTCGTGTCCCAGCCCGTGTATGCCTAGAATTCCCACCCGTGACCAGAGAGTTACACGGGCGTAGGACACGGTCGTGTCCCAGCCAGTATGCGTCTAGATTTCCCGGTAGACCTCAGAGAGTTACACGGGCATGGGATACGGTCGTGTCCCAGCTCGTGTTAGTCCAGTTTTCACACACGGGAACAGTAAGTTAGACGGGCGTGGGACATGGTCGTGTCCCAGCCCGTGTCCGACCAGACTCTACACGACACACACAGATTGTTATACGGGCAAGGGATACGGTTGTGTCCTAGCCCGTGTCGACCCAAACTCACACGATTTTTGCACACGACCGGTTTATTTAAATTAAACACATCCTCTCACACACTCACAATCAAACATATCTCTCTTATATTCTCTCTTATTCTCCCTCTTCTCTCCCCAATTCCGGCATTCCACATTTTGATCCAAGTAAGTTTCCCCATTGATTTTACGCTCTCTTCATCATGATTAGGCAGCTTGTTATTTGCATTTTTACTTTTGTACATATTGGTTTTTCCATTTGGCCTGCAGATTTCTTTTGATTATTTAATGCCATGCATCATTGCTTTGAATTTCTTGATCTTATAGGCTATAATGCTGCCTCATCTACTTAGATTTCATAGTGTTCTCTTAATTCCGAATGTTATTAGTTCATTTTCTCATCCTTATTCATTCATGCTAGTTAGGGTTAGCAATGGGAGATAATAATTCTGGGTCATTTAGCATCTTTTATATGTTAAGACGCCTGTTTTGCACCGTTAATTGTTGTGTAGTGGAATTCGTTGGACGTGTTTGCCACTCATTTCTTTTCCACCATCCCGTTTTCTCGCTGCACTCCATATGTTTGTTGAAATGCCCCAATGAGCATTCTGTTCACATTCTTCCCTATTGCTCTTCTTTTATTTTGCCTTCTTCAACTATATGTGCGATATGGATGTGCGTGTTTGATTTGAATTATTGACTCTTTTCAGGTATTCAAATGGTGAATCACGCTAAGCTTACCTTTTGCCGGAAATCAAAATCTGCGGCATCCTCTTCATCACAATCCGAAGCAATAGTTGAACCACTGGCTACTCTTCCCCCTCTGGAGCACCCAATGCTCCAATTTAAGGAGGATTACCAAGTGCAACGATATCAATTACTTCAGAACAAGCTCTTTAGCGAGACCCTTCGATTGGATTGGGATGTTATCGCTCAATTAGAGCTCACCACAGAAATGAAGGAGCTCTTGGATGGTACTATTTGGGAGCGCTTGTTATCCTTTGAAGCTCCAATTTATAAAGAGCTGACCTTAGAGTTTTTGTGTACTTTCAAACTTGATAAAGACAGTGCTACTAGCATGGGCCCAAATCGCAAATTACACTTCACTTTGAGTGGCCATCCATTCCATATGACTATCGCTCAACTGGGCAGATATCTTGGTTTATATGAAGAAAGATATACACGAACGGACGAATTCCACCGTCTCTCATGTCGTTTTCCTCATGGCGTCACAGCAGGGTCATTTTGGAATGAGATCACGGTTGGCGATGGCTATGATCTAGCCAGGAGTAAGGCCTCTCAATTAGTCAGGCCTGAATATCGGGTTCTTCACTAGCTCTTTTCATACACATTAACTGGTAGAGGCCTTAGCATCGGGGTGGTGTCCAACAAGGATTGCCTCTATCTCTACAGTGTCATACATAAACATCCAATCACTCTAGCTATCGAAATCGCAGAACTCTTCAGCCACTAAGCCACCACTACTCGGAAGAAAGGGCATATTTGTTATGGCCCTTATATTACCTTAATAGTACAGGGTATGAGGACAAAAGTTGTTGCTTGGACCTCATTCACTTTGGTTATCCAAGTCACTCCTTTGCGCCTAACTTCATTCCGACTTATGAACCTCTTACCAACAAGACGCCAAGGTTGCCACTCTCGCAGCAGCACATCTTGAGGCCAGACGTCTTCAGCCAGCTTTGAAGATAAATTTGATTTGTTGATGTCTGAGGTTTGTTATATAAGGGAAAGTGTGGATAAACTTCATACCTGCCAGGATAAATTGGAACAATTTCTTAAAATGAAAGAGTCAGCTACCTAGGAAGAGGAGAGTGGGGAAGAAGAAGAGGATGATGAGGGTAATGAGGACGAGGCTGAAGAGGCTGATGAGGGTGATGAGGACGAGGAGGGTAGAGAAAGTGATGAGGATGATGAGGACGGTGATGACGATGACGATGCTACGATGGCTGAGGCATCGTCTGATGAGGTATATAAAGAGACGGATTCCGATCCCTCTTCTTAGTTCTTCATTTTTCGTGTTGACTTTTGTTGTTCAAGGCTTGTGAACTCTGCTATATATAATGATGATGCTTCTTCATTTTGCACTTCTGTTCGACTGGCAAGGAAGTATTAGTTTTCTTTTCAGTACATATGTTTTATTTTTCCCTGTGCTGTTTTTTTTCGTGCTGTTATGATTTTTCGTCATACATTGAGGACAATGTATGTTATTAAGTGTGGGGAAGGGATATATATGAATTTATTACTGTTTAGGAGACAAATTATTCACATTTGACCCAATTAATTTTTAAGTTAACTTGCAATAGGTGAGTAACAAGTGTTGAGCCAAATTAACTGTTTCATCTTGATTATTATTGATCTTATTATACTTTACTAGAATTGATTAGTCAAATTTCTGAAGGGCAAAGTTACGAGTTATTTAGCTTCGGACTTTAGGACTTGAGATTGGAGCAACATCACTAGTTGAGAGTTAGTCATGGTTATTTTTAAATTTACTTTTATGTATACCTTTCTCTTAGAAATTTTTAAGAGTCCTATAATTTTCAGCAAACAAACAAATGAAATTCTTCTTTTGAGAAACCCCTGAAAAATCACAATGATTGGAGGTCAAAAGTAATAACAAGTGTATAAATAGAAAAAAATTGGTAAGGATTCGTCTTAGTCCGTCAGAAGAGCGAGATTGAGTCCCAATGCCAATTCAAATGAAAAAAATAAATAAATAAATTGATATGGATCGGCCTTGGTTCGTCAGAAGAGCAAGGTTCTTTCCCGCTATCAATGTAAGGAATAAGTTGGTATGGATTGGTCTTGGTCCGTCAGAAGAGCGAGATTCTTTCCCTCTACCAACATAATTGTACTTAAATAAGGTAAATTTAAAAAGACTTCTCAACAAAAGCATGAACTAGGGAGATGATCAGTGGTGAGTGGATGTAAAATGTGTTTGTTTTAGATTATGGTGCTTGGTGAGATGGAAGAGAGAATTGTATACACTTTAGTCAAATGGACAAAATTTTTATGACTCTTTCTCGGTTGGCGAGATGTTAAATCTAATTTTTAGTTTAAGAATCCTTAGTTAAATGACTCAGGTAAACTTTGATTTTCATAAATTAACTAGTGAACTCTAGTATTAAGTATTGTTGGAGCATTCGAATATGGTCAGATAAAATTGGTTGACTTTATTATTGCAAGTTAGTTGAGAATGATTTTCTTACTTTTCTACTGGTCAAGTGTATTCATTCACCGGTTTCCTAAATAGTGATAAATTTTATTTAGTATTTCTTGTCCTGAAAGTTTTGTTTTGATTTATTTGCTTGAGGACAAGCAAATGCTCAAGTGTGGGGAAAGTTGATAACTCTGATTTTAAACATATTTCACATGGTGATTTTATAGTATTTTCCTCACATTTTTGGTTTTCTTTAAAGAAATTGATACTTAATTGAGTAAAATTTTGATTTCAAGGTTTGAACGCATTCTAGGATCAAAAACGAAGAAAAGGAATCAAGTTTCACTCAAATTGGAGTTCAAATGAAGAAGTTATGAAGTTGTGCAGAAAATTTTGCCTTAGTACAGAAAGTTACACGACCTGGGGACACGGCCATGTCTCAGGTCGTGTCTGGTAAAGAAAACAAAAACCTTTTGATACACTATAAAAGGATATATTAAGGTTTCAAAAGACAGTAGAGACACAAGAGAAGAGAAAGAGACTTAAAGGAGAACATTAAGAAAGAGGTGAAAACAACATCAACTTCAAGATTAGAGAGATTGCTCATCAATCAAGAGGGGTTTTCTATGTTTTATTTAATGTTTTTGATGAAACTCGTTTTTAGATTCATCATGATAGCTTAGAATTCGAGTATTTAGGATTATGGAACCTAGGGTTTCATGTGATTCTTGGATTGATTTACAAATTTCAATAAAGTTTCTATTTTTATTTGATTCAATTATGTCGTTTAATTATTGATTGATATTTCTAGAATATCAATATATGATATTATGCATGTTGATTGAGAAATTCCATGTATAATTAGATCTTTACATAATTGGAGAGAATTACATGTATACTTAGAGATAAGATACATGTTTCTTCCGGAAAGTTAATTATTTGTGTGGGAATTCATTATACATTAATGCAATTCTAAATTATATTACTAAGTGAAGAGATTCCGGTGAATAATTTAGGATTAGGGTTAATATGCTTGAGAAAGATATTAACTTTAGTTGTGAATTCCTCCGGTCAAGAATAATAGAAACCGAATTGAATATATTTTAAGCGATCACATGATTAACTCTAGGGGAAATAATTCCTAAATACGCTATTGCATACTTGAAGTCGTTCTTAATTTTATCGCTTTTTCAATTGCTTAATTAAGTCTTATAATTAAGTTAGTTTGTTAATTTTAGTATTTTTAATTAATTCAAACTTTCATAATTTTCCGGTTAGATAATAAAGCTAAGGTTAATATTAGTACTCGAAGTCTCTGAGGGATCGACGCGGACTCACATCCGCTATATTAAAACTGATAGGTGCACTTGCCTTATATCAATATGTATGCGTGTCATGACCATACTGTTAACGTGGTGGATGTACGAGTGAAAGTCACAGGAAGTTGGGATTTGGGCTCAGATAGTGGTGAGAATAGGGGCTTAATCATACTATTAAGAGGGGTTTTTTAGTGTAGGGTCTTAGATCGGTGAGCGTGATGCAGTAGGGTATGTTAGGGAATGGTTGTGGTCGTCGCCGTGTTGGTTAGGTTCAATAGAGTGGTTGTGCGCGCGTCGTACTACGGTTCACGTGAGAAGTTCAATGGGTTTGGTTCAAGAGTAAGAGTAGAGAGAGAGTGTGTGTATGTAGTGGAGAGAGAGGAAGAGAGTCTAGAGAGAGAGAGCACGAGGATGAGCGTGGCTGAGAGAGTGGTGTGTCATATGTGGGTTTGTAGGTAGTGGTACAGTGAATGGTTGAGGTAGTGGTGGAGTGAGGGAGATAGGGTATGAGAGAGAGAGAGACAGAGTTGAAAGGGAGTGGTCACGTGGTTGGGGTTGTGTTTGGCTTTTGGGTTACGCGGCCAGTAAAGGGGGAAAGGGTTTAATGAGAGAAAGAGAGACGGTTGGTTGAGAGACAGAGAGGGTGTCGAGAGAGGGTGTGTAGTGAAGAGAGAGAGACTTAGCCCAAGAGTGAGGGATTTGTTTGGAGAGAGAGAGGATCAGTTTGAGAGAGAGAGAGAGTGTGTCACTATCCTCGAGAGAGAGAGAGAGTGAAGGTCTGTATCTTTTTTTTTTTTCTGTAGGCCTTCATCTACCTTATGTGTTTGTGTTTTATAAAAAAAGAATTCCCTTCCCCCTTTGAGTGTTTCGAATATTCAATCCCTTTCCCTGCACTGTGTATCTTTTTTTAAAAAAAGAAAGAGAAGGAAAGAATAAGGAGAGTGGAGAAAAAAATGGGGGGAAAGAAAGTGTGTTGTCAAGGACAATCATAGAGTTTAGCCCAATGAGGATTTAACATATGGCGATGTGTTTTGTAAAAAACCAAAAAGGTGTTTTCTACCTTCTACAAGACTCGAACCCCAAACCTTTAAACTAAACCCGATTCAATGCTTAAGTGTTTCACCGTTAGGCCATTGACTTATGCCTTATCCATACGTGCTAGGTAAGCTTAAGCTAAATTCAAATTTAAGCTTAGGCTTAACAATCCTCTCCTCACTTAAATAAAAAAAAAAAAATCTATTCAATTTAAACTATTTAAAAATTATTATTTTCTAAATTCCTTAAATCCTTTTTTTTTTCATTTTTTTCTATCTTTTGTGATTTTTTCGATGTTTCTAAATTTTTCCATTTTTTGTATTTTCTAAATTTCTTATTTTTTGTATTTTTTTCCTATTTGCCTATTTTTCCTAGATTTCTTATTTTTTAATGCTTTTTCTATTTTTTAATATTTTTTTCCTAAATCTCTTATTTATGGGGTTTCTTTAATTTTCTATTTTTTTGTATTTTTTCCCTAATTTTAGGACTCTTTAACCTATTCTAAATAAATAAATAAAATTTTAAAAAGAGGGAGCAAAAATAAAGTGTTTACAAGTGATATCTGAGACATTGTAAAACTCTAGCAATTTACTAGAACAGATGAGACTATACGGATAGCCCAACAAGTAGAAAGGTAGAGAAGAAATAGAATGATGACCCGAGTACTAGTGAGTCGACTTGGTTAACCGAGCCAACTTGGCTAAGGGAGTTATCGAGCCCAATTAAGTACTAAGCTGACTAGAAAGGTAGATGTTTAAGCCAAACAAAAGGGTCGACTTAACAGTGATGTACCAATCAGAACATACGAGAAGGGACAAGGATTTGGAAGAAAGACCAACTAGATCAAGTGCTTCAAATGCTAGGGGTTTGGATATATAGCTGCTCAATGTCTGAACCGGTGAACCATAGTTATCAAGGGAGATGTCTCGAAACTTGAAGTGAACAGTACTAACGAAGAACATGAGGAAGAGACTATTCTTAAGAGAGAAACATCTCAAGAGAATGAACTGATCGAAGAAGATGTGTTTGCCCAAGACTTGGATCAGTTTGTCCTTATTATTCAGTGTACAATGACTTTGGAACCCTCACATGAGGAAGAGCAAAGAGAGAACTTGTTCCACATCATGTATAAGGTAAATGATCGGTTATATCGTAGATAGTGGCAGTTGCACTAATGTGACATCTACTGATCTGATCAAGATGCTAAAGTTGCTGATTATAGTACATCCGAAGCTGTATAACTTGCATTAGTTGAACGAGAGAGAGGCATTACACGTAACTTAGCAAGTATTGCTGCCGATCTCAATTGGGAATTACTTTGACGAGATTCTTTATAACATGTTGCTCATGTGTACATTACATGTGTTATTAGGTCGATTGTGGCTTTTTGATCGAAGGTTTATACATGATGGATTTCGAAATACCTATATTCTCAAGAAAGATGGAAGAAAGGTTACTTTGAACCCAATGATGTTGAGTCAAATTAGTAAGTTATAGGCTAAGCGTACTTAAGGATCAAAGAAGACATTAATATTGAGCAGAGCTAAACTTCGAGAGGCTATTAAGATGATGCGCCAACCTTCTTGTTAGTCGGGCGAATATTAGAGTTGAAGGAATGGGGTAAACTACCCCTAAAGGTCAAGAGTTGTTAGATGACTATGCCGACTTGTTTCCAAAATAGTTACTAGAAGATTTACTACCATTAAAAGACATTGAGCATTGCATTGACTTGATTCTTGGCATTCTCTTGTCGAACAAACTGCTTACAGGTTGCTAAGCTCCAATGACAAGTCAATGAACTATTGAGAAAGGGCATGTGAGGGAGAGTCTAGGTCCTTATGTTGTTCCAGTGCTCTTAGTGCCGAAAAAGGATGGTTTCTAGTGAATGTGTGTTAATAATCGAACCATGAACAAGATCACCATTAAGTACCGATATCCTATCCCTAGGTTGGATGACATGTTGGATGAACTGAGTAGAGCTAAGGTCTTCAGCAAGATTGATTTGAAGTTTGGTTACCATTAATTCGAATAAGGTTAGGAGACAAGTGGAAGACTGCTTTCAAAACTCGGCATGGACTCTATGAATAGATGGTGATGCCATTTGACTTGTTGAATACCTTGAACATTTTCATGCGACTGATGAACCACATATTAAGAGATCTGATTAGGAAGTGTATCGTGGTGTACTTTGATGACATCTTAGTATGCACTATCGATATGTTAAGTCACTGTGATCATCTTCATGCCGTATTAAATATAATCCAAGTCGAGAGGTTATTGACAATTTAAAGAAGTATTGTTTTTTCCAAGAGGAAGTGGTGTTTCTAGGCTATATAATAGGTAGAGGAAGCTTGTGAGTGGATGTAGAGAAGATCCGAGCAATCATCAAGTGGCCGACTCTGACCACTTGTACCGATGTGAGAAGTTTTCATGGACTGACATCCTTTTATAGAAGGTTTATTAGGAATTTCAATACCATAACCGTTCCCCTTACTAAGCTGACAAAGAAGAACATCAAATTTAAATGAGGAGAAAAAGAGGAAAGGTGATACGGATCGAGTAAGATGATATGGCAACGGGTTGGGAATCAAGAATGGGTACTCAAGGAATTCAAGTGGACATGAAGAATAGGAAGTAAGATGAGAGGTTTTGATGGTGGATGTAGATGGATATCACGCATCAAGATACAAACATAATCAGGGAATGAGCTCGAAAAAGGGTTCGATACAAAATACGAGTACTAAATGTTGCTCGGAGTTTCAAAAGAGAGGTTAGATGCGACTCGCTAATTCACGCAAATAAAGGGTCCACCATAATCTTGAGAGCAAGATCGATAAGAACGCAGGAAAGATTAAAGAGTTTGTTCAACACTCAATAATTTGGCCAAAAGGCAAGCTTTGAGAACTCAAGAGTAGCTTTGCTCAAAAAGGGGAAGTTCCAAGTGCAGGAATGTTCTTTATTGTCTGATTTCGTCTGATTTCTATATCTATCTCTAATGATTACAAATATTACTATTTATAGCAAATTCTAAACCCTAGTGGCAAAACTGTAAATAATACATAAGGCCTTAAGCCCTAAACAATGGGCCTATAAATAAAACAAAGAAAATATGTACAAGAATACAAAACTGTACATTGAATAGAAAAAGTTAGCATGCAGTCATTCACCCTTACTGGAAAGAGTAGGATTTGAACTTGGCGGGGTCGGCAGTTGGATGTATAAGTTCAACTAGGAGTCCTTGAAGTATCGCAGTGCTTGGTTGAGACACCCGAAAGATCGGCCCATAATTGCCGAGTCCTAGGATTAATTAGCACTAATCTCTCCATGTCGTACTTAGTGGATCTGAGGCCTTCAATTCTCGGTAATGTGTTCTCTTAGCTTCCCGACAGATGACAGGCGTAGTGCCGAGTGTTTACCTTTGTAACTCTTAGCCATGTAGCAACCGTTGAGTCTTAGCACAAATTGTTCGACTTCAGCTTCAAGATAGTTGCCGGCTGATTCCTATCAAAAGGAGTTTTGCCAAAGTGAAGGAAAAGATTAACTTCCACACATGTATTAACTTTACCTGACTTCAAGAAGATATTTGAGCCAAAATGTGATACGTTAGGCATCAGTATAGGTACCATCTTAATGTAAAAAGGCCAACTAATTGCCTACCATAGCAAAAAGCTTAAAGGATCTCAACTGAACTACTCCGTATACGACAAAGAACTCTTAACTCATATCCAAGCACTCCAAGTATAGCAGCATTACCTATTTCCAAGAGAGTTTGTCATCTATACTGACCATGAGTCTCTAAGGTACCTTCGAAGTTAAACCAAATTGCCAAAGTGGCAAGCGAAGTAAATTGAATTCCTTAAGGGATTCAATTTTTTGATCAAGTATAAATAATGGAAGAGCAACGTAGTTGTAGATGCTTTTTCAAGAAAACATGCGCTCTTGATCGAGCGGCAAATTAGGCTGCTTAGGTTTTCAAGTATTAAAGAACAGTGTAGGACCCACATTTTAGACCCATACTTTGGCAATGTACAGACGGAAGAGCAGTGGATGATTATTATGTGAAAGATGGTTACTTATTCCAAAGTGGAAAGTTGTGCATGCCAACCAGTTCAAAAAGAGAGCTACTTATCAAGGAGGCCAACAGTAAAGGACTCTTTCGAACATTTTGCAAAGAGAATAACATATGAGTTATTGAGTTGACAATTCTTTTAGCCGATGATAAAGCGAAACATACATGGGTTGTTGAGGGTTGTATCATATGCAAGAGAGCCAAGTGCTGAGTTAAACAAAGGAAAGCAATGCCTATAACTGTCCCAACCAGACCTTAGATTGAGTTAAGCATTGACTTTGTTCTCGAATTACTCGAGACAATGATTTTGTGATGGTGGTTGTGGATAGATTCAATAAGATGGCATACTTTGTGCCATGCTCTAAGATTAACGATGCTTCAACTATTACTTTTCTCTTTTTACATAAAATTGTCTAATTATACGGCGTGTTGAGAACTGTAGTCTTAGACAAAGATCTAAAGTTCTTAAACCATTTCTAGAGAATCTTATGGTGTCAGATGGGGACCAAACTATTATATAGCACTTCCTATCACCCCAAATTGATGGCTAAAGAGAGGTGGTCAATTGTACTTTAGGATCACTACTCTGAGTTGCAATGTGTAAGAATTTGGCTGATTGGGACGTTTGTTTGCCCATAGTAGAATTCGCTTACAATTCGAACAGTGTATGACATAGCTAAGTAGACCCCGTTAGAAGTTGCCTATGGTTTTAATCTCGAGCTACCCCTTGATCACCCCTCTGTACCTATAACTGAGCAAGAAGACCTTGACACCAACTATTCCTAGTAATAATTCATCAGCATATTGCGCTAAAGCTTAAGCATAGTCCTTACAACACATCTACAACAAAGTTACTTGGCAGAATGATCAAGTTGCGAAAATGTAAGAGAAAGCTAAGGGAACGACGTTGAAACAGTTTCAGCTTGGAGACTTAGTATGACTACACTTAAGTAAGGAAGTTCCAAGCAAGAGGAGGAATAAGCTATCTACAAAAGCTGAGGTCCCTTCCTCTAGAAGATCAACGACAACGGCTATAGATCGGAGCTACCTAAAGATTATGGGGTAACACTGCTGACCTCAGTCCGTATGTCCTTGAAGGAGAATTGAACAAAGACTGGCCGATTTGATCCTAAATTCAAACTAACTCGGAGGAATGATAGGAACCAGGCAATTAGGTCTTTAACCTATAGCCGAGCACGAGAACTAGAAAGACTGACGAGACGAATCCTCTTACTCTAACCGATCCTTACCGAAGCCGAGTTACTCTTTATTGCCAATTAACTCCCTAATCCATACTAGGTGATTGCACATATCTTGGAAATTATGTGCTAACTGGAAAAGTGCCTTCATAATAGCCAAACTCTACATGTTTGCTCGGCCCTGACTGAACTACCTACTTACTCGGCAACATTGATGCCGAGAGGTCAGGAGACCTCATATGAATCCTTAGCCACTCCTTCTCTGACAAGTCTGTATCTACTCAATACCCCTATTTAGCCACCTAACCTAATCATACTGTTTTGTCTACATCGTCCAACGGTACGTCACCAATACATTAGTGCTTCGTATCTAAGCCCACTTAGAGAATTTGTTGCCCTAATCATTATTTTCCTTGAATATTCGTTTTTTCTTTGTATTCCTTGTACATTATTCCTTTAGGACAATGCCCTTTTGTCTTTTTGATTTTTAGGTAAATTGCCTTAATTTCTCAAGTATAAATACTCACTATATATGTAGTCGCTCATCATCTTATCATCATTAATATACTGAATTTTCTCTCTTTGTAAACATTGTTGTCAAAGCTTATTTACTTACTTTACGCTCTTATCCTAACCCTTAAATAAAGCTAAGTGGTGAGTAACCTTACTAGACCAAATTGTGCATTATGTTGAATTGTGCCAAGAGTTTTTGGAAGTTTTACTGATACGTCATATCCTTTGGAGCTGTTCGTGAGTTTGCTTATACTTTCCTCTTTTTGTTCTTCTGCACGCATTCCATCATTCATTTTTAAGTTTTTGGTAAGCTTGGACCAATCCTTGCAATTGGCCTTGTCTGCTCTGCTCAGTACACATTAGTTATAACATATAAATAATATTTCATAAATTCATACGTTAACATTTGTTAATGTATACATACATGCATACTATAATATATATATATATACACTATAACAATAGTGTTATATGCTTTTTAGCCAAAGAAAAGCTTCAATGATTCTTAATGTGTTTCTACAGGTTTTTCATTATCGTAGCCAAAGGAAAGCTTTAGCGGTACTGTTGTATATGGTGTTCCTAATTTCCTTTCTAACTTTTTTCCTAGCCGAATGAAGGAATTAATTAGGTTTATATATTATTATATATTAACGAGGGTTAGTTATAGGGTTATTTATATAATTGCACATCAATTAAGGTGGAAAAGAGTTGCAATCCCATCTTCTTAAAGCTAGATTTGCATTACATCTTTAAATTCGAATTGTTGATTTTAAGGAATCGTAATTTTGATTTTTTAAAATAAATCTAAATATAAAAAAGAAATTGGACCCAGAGTTTTGATTCCATTCTGGATCCATTCTTACATACCAAACATAATATAAAGGGAAATGGGTCTCCATTTAACTTTTCTCAATTTCAATTTTCCTTTTAAGATAATGTAATATGTAATCAATGGCTATTATTACAAGAAGGAAAATGATGTTGGATCATGATTTGCGACATTGTGATGCATTTAAAAATTTGGACAATCTCAACTATTACTTGATAAATTAAGGAAAGTTAAAACATTAAAAATCCAATAATTCTAATCCTACACTAAATAGGTATAGAGCTTTATCAATATAATATTGTTCTAGCTTTTTGTCTTCACAAACATGACAAAAAGTTAGATCACTCTTGGGAGGAATTAATATAATGAAAATTTTAAGAATTAATGATGGATTGGATAGTCATATTGACAGGATAAATAATCAATCAAATTAAGGAAAAAAGGACTTCAATAAACCTTACCAAAATTAGTACATATTTTTTGGTTTTTGATCGACAAAAATGAAAGTAGAGGAGGAACATCTGTAGACTTCTATTTAATGGTATTATGTTGATAAACCACTAACATTTAATTATTTTTTGCTTATTGATTGCAATGATACTTTTATGTTGTTCTTTGATATTATGATTGGCAACTACCTACATCGAGAAAAACACTTAATTATTTATATATTTATTTTAAATCTATCATCAATCACGATGGGAGTTATACAAAATATAAAAGGTTTTTCCAAGTAATATCACCATTGCTAAACTTATTAATAGAAAAAATCTATTTTCAAGACAAAAGGGGGGAAAAAAAGCAGTAACTCCACATAACTACTACTTTTACTGTTCAACAAAAGTTTTCCAACAATTTCTTTTGGTTATAATATGAATTAAAAGTATTTTTTAAGGAGGTTTAGTAATAAATTGACATTGCGTAAAATTTTTATGATTGTTAGTTGAAAAGCTTATGTAAAATTTTTATGATTGTCAATTGCAAAGCATCAAACCAAAACGTTAATCTGCAACTTTTAATTGTATAGTCGAGCTCGAACACAGCATGAGTTACATCGAGAATGTAGTTTTACGCGTATTTACTATTTGTTTCTATTCATAAAATGATGGCCGAACATATGCCCTCCCATGAACAACTCATCACTGGGTCCCTTGTGCAATAAAAGCGGATCCTTCAAGTATTTTTTCTTCTTTGATGATATTCTAAACTATTGCTTTTTTTTTAAGTATTAATTTGATATAATTTTTATATTGTGTATTTCATAAATAATATATATAAATATTAAGAATTTTTCTTAAGAATTTTGGAAATAAAATTGAAAGTAGTGAATTTTAAAAAAGTCTCTAATTTTAAGATTTTTTTTAGTAAAAACAATAAAATAATTTTAAAATAGTCCCATTTCATCGTCTTCAATCATTTTTGGTGGCTTAAGGGAAATAATTCCCCTCTAAATTTATTCCTCTCTCTTTTTTTTCTCTTTACCAAATAATGGAGTATATTTTGAAATTCTAACTTTCCATCCTCTCCTCTTTCTTCCCTTAATCTAGACATAGTGTTAAAGGAAAAATTTTAATTTATTTTCCTTATTTGATAAAGGAAGGGAAAGGGAAAGGATAGATTTGGAAGGAAAATTTTCTCTTACATAAAAAAAAAATAAAAATCTCTTCAATTCAAAGAGAATTGCAAGGAAATATAAGTAACACCATAAATTTACTATTAAAACAAAAGCAAAATTCTAATAATATGGACTTTTATGATATCTTTTGGAAACAAAGAAATTATATCACTAACTATTGATACTAGCCATTGAATAAAGCTGGATAGCTTAAAGCTCTAGACCACAAAAGTGCATAATGACTCTCATCATACTTAAGGGATACACCTAACCCCAAACAACCTCCCTAAGATGCCCATTGTCAGTTGGCCATTCTACAAGTGGTTATAGAGTAATTGAAGTCTATATCTCCAATTCAGCTAGTCGGTATTTAGATCGGACAATTTCAAAGATAAAGGGGTTAAGTGTTGATGAAGCAAATATAGGAGGGTAAATATTTGCAATTTAACTTTTTTTTTTTTTAGGAAGGAAAGATGGCAACTAAAAAAAACCGATGAAAAAAAAGACTAATTGAAAAATTTAATAAATATTAATTAATTAAAAAAACGAAGCAAAAACCAAAATTTATCATGGGATGGTCTGACAAAAAGTTTAAAAAGGATTTTTTTTTTCTATTTTTATATGGTTAAATGTCATGATTTTACAAGTTTGATTTTGTTCCTTTTTTGATTTAAAATTTTTTGCCAAATATATCTTTCGTAAAATTTGAGAAAGGAGATGTTTCTTCGACTCCATCAAGAAAGCAAAATCAAAATACAAAGCCATGCTGCATTAAGTTTGATCAAAAGATCTGAATTATGCTTTTTTACTAATTAATTACTTATTTAAATTTATCATTGAAGCTTTTTATTTTAATTGTCATATTTCTTTCCTAATTTTTTTTTTAAAAAAAGAGTAATTACAAATACATCATTTTATATTTGTTTCTTATGTATTTAAACCCTCTATCTTTAAAATCATGTAATTAAACTCTTAAATCTTTAAAAAAAAAGTGCAGTTAAGAGTCTAAACACATTTTTTAAAGATTTAAAAGTCTAACTAAATGATTTGAAAGATAATAAAACTAAGTACACATATAATAAATATAAGATGATGTATTTGTAATTTATATTAAAAGATTACCGATATGAATGATCAAAACTTGAAAATTTTATCAACATCAGAGCTTTTTGAATAGTAATAATAAAAAAAAAAAATTATTACCGAAAAAAAGAATGGTAATCAAAATCAAATGATATAAAGAATCGGCTTTGAAAGTGGGAGGGAAAGTGGAAGAGACATTAAGAAACGTAACGCTACGCTCTGGAAGACTGAATTCAGAAATAGAGATGAAGTGACACGTGTGCCGCTTTTGCATGTGCTGTTTTGGTTTTAGTTGTAATGGCAGGCAGTGGATTCAAATTTAAAATGTGAAATGGTGTTTCACAAAATGCAAACCAAATAAAGTGGTGAATTCATATTAAATGAAACCAAACGATCCAAAGTCTCTGTGTAATTAATTACACTGTCAATTTCGAGGTAGCATCCTACTTTACTTTTTGACTGAACATTTTCCATGTGAACTGGACCCCAGTAAACTTGTATTTTATCTTTTATTAAAATGGCAGGACATTAATGTTCCTTTCATACTGCTTTATGTTTTCTTCGTTCACTTCTCTCTGTACAAAACTAGTTTTGGATTTAATCTTGAAACTTCCACACGAACAACGCTTAACATGATATATATATCTATATCCATATATAATATGGATTAAAAGTATATTTTTAAGGAATTTTAGTAATAAATTGACATTCTATAAAATTTTTGTGATTGTTAGTTGAAAAGCAAACCAAACGTCAATTTGCAGATTCTAATTAAACATGGTATGAGTTATAACGAATACGTAGTTTTACGTGTATTTACTATTTGTTTTGTTTCTATTCATGAAACGATGTCTTAACCTATGCCCTTACGCGTGCTTAGACTTTTTTGACATGCGCTCGAAATTCCAAACTGCAAAGCGATTTGGCAAACAACTGCTTTACACCGAAGACCGATACTAAGTCGCAGCTCCCAAGGGCCAGGAACCATTACTGGTCCTGGCAGATGCTTTAAATATTTTTGCTTATTTGATAATATCCTAGACTATTGCTATTTTTCTAAGTGTTAAATTGATATAGTTTTTATATTGTGTACGTTATAAATTATATATATAAGTATTAAGAATCTTAGAATTAAAATTGAAAAGCAGAGAATTTCATGAAAATCTTTCTGACTTTAAGATTTTCTTTAAATAAAAATAATAAAGTAATTTTAAAATAGCTCTCTTTCATTCTCTCCTATCACTTTTAGTGGTGCATGGAAACAATTTCCTTCCAAATTCATTTCTCTCATTTTTTTCCTTTTTCAAATAATGGAATATATTTTAAAATGCTAACTTTCCATTCATTTCTCGTGCCTTTCCTCAATCTAAACACAGTGTTAAAGAGAAAATTTTATACTTTTTTTTTCCTTATTTGATAAAAGAAGGAAAAGGGAAGAGATATATTTGGAAGGAAAGTTTTTTCTTGCAATAAAGGAAAAAGGAAAAATAAAAATCTCTCCAACTGTATTGTAAGGAAATATAGATAACATCATAAATTTACGTTAAAACAAAAGCAAAATTCTAATAATATAGACTTTTATAGTTTTTTTTTTTTAAAATAAAGATATTATATTACTAATTGTTGATATTAGTTATTAGATGAAACTTGAAAGCCTAGAAACGTAGACCACAACAGCCCATAGCCACTCTTATCATAAGTAAAGGGTACATCTAACCTCGGACAACCTTCCCAACGTGCCCATTGCTAATTGGCCATTCCATATCTGTTGACGGAGCAATCAAAGTTTACACCACTAATTTAGCTAATCAATACTTAGATCGGACGATTGCAAAGATAAAGGGTTTAAGTCTACGTGAACTAAATATAAGAGAGTAAATTTTATAGTTTAATATATATTTTTTTATTTTAGGAAGGAAAGATGACAACTAAAAGAAATTGTTGAGTAAAAAATTAATCAAAATAATTTAATAAATATTAATCAATAAAAAAAGAAGCAAAAACCAAAATTTATCATGGGATGGTCTCGGAAAAAATTTAAAAGGATAATCTTCCATTTGTATATAATCAACTCTCATAATTTTATAAGTTTGGTTTTGTTTACTTTTTTGATTTTATATTTTTGTCAAATATATATTTCGCAAAAATTGAGAAAGAAGATATTTCTTCCATCGGGAAAGCGAAATTATAATATAAAGCCATGCTACATTGAGTTTGATTAAAATATATGAATTATGCTTTTTTATCAATTAATTATTTATTTAAATTTCTCATCCAAACTTTTTATTTTAATTCTCATATTTCTTTCCTAAATTTCTTTTTAAAAAAGAGTAATTACAAATACATCTTCTTATATTTGCTTCACACGTCATTAACTCCTTATATTTGAAATCATGTGATTAAACCCCCAAATTTTTAAAAAATGTATACTTAAGAGTTTAAATACATATTTTTTAAAGATTTGAATGTCTAATTGCTTGAGTTGAAAGATAATAGGACTAAATGTATACGAAGTGAATATAAGAGAGTATATCTGTAATTTACATTAAAGGATCACTTATATGAATGATGAAATCTTGAAACTTTTCATCAAAATCGAAGCTTTCTAAATAGTAATAGTAATCAAAATCAAATAATATAAAGATTCGGCATTGAAAATGGTAGGGGAAGTGGAAGAAACAGAAAGAAAGTGATGTAACGTTCAGGAAAATTGAAATTCAAAATAAAGATGAAGTGAAATGTGTTTCGCATTTGCATGTGCTATTTTGGCTTTGATTGTAATGACAGGTAGTGGATTTAAATTTAAAATGTGAAATGGTGTTCAAGAAACGCAAACAAAATGAAGTGGTAAATTCATATAAAATGAAGCCCAATGAACCAAAGTCTTTGTGTAATTAATTACACACTCACTTTAGAGGCAGCATCCTAAGGAAAATTGCTTTATGTTCTTCATTTGCTATTCTCTGTGCAGAGCTAGTTTTGGATTTAATTTGAAAACTTCCCCACAATGATGCTTAACATGATATATATATATATATATATACACACATATAACACGGATTAAAAGTATTCTTTTAATAAGGTTTTTTTTTTTGGCCATCTTTTTAATGAGGTTTAATAATAAATTAACATTTGTCTAAAATTTTTATGATTGTTAGCCGAAAAGCACCGAACTAAAACGTTAATTTGCAGGTTCACGTGTATTTACTATTTATTTCTATTGATGAAATGATCCCCTTACCGACAAACCAATTTGACAGGCAACTTGCTTTGCACCTAAGACCAGCACTAAAGCTGGTATCTTGTCGCAGCTCCCAAGGGCCAGACACCCATTACTGAGTCCTTGAATAATAAAAGCAAATTGTTCAAATAATTTTTCTTCTTTGATAATATCCTAAATTATTGTATTTTTTCTAAGTTTTAATTTGATATTGTGTATTTTATGAATAATATATATAAATATTAAGAATCTTTCTTAAGAATTTTAGAAATAAAATTGAAAAGTAGAGAATTTCTAAAAATATTAGAGGGTACGAGTCTCAGGATTAGAGAATTTATGATATTGGTGGTTAAATAAAATTGACAAGACTTGCATACAGCAAAGACAAAACCTAGCTAGACCTAATGATGCTATCTCAAAAGCAAATAATCACATATCGGTTGATACGGAAGGAATTTAGTATGTGTGGGATAAGAGAAGTCAGAAATGAAAATAGAAGGAAAAAATTATAAAGGAAAGAATGTGATGAGAAAGAAATGTGAATTCTTTATTTTTTGAATAAAGAGTAAAAGTAAAACCAACATTATTACAGAGATTGTTTATTTTATTAAAATGTAAAAAAAATCTTTCCAATTTTAAAATGTGTGCTTTCTTTTTTATAGAAATAATAAGGTAATTTTAGGCAATCATTTTTTGTGGCCTCAAACAATTCCTTTCTAAATTCATTTTTTCTCATTTTTCTTTTCCATTATCAAATAATGGATACCTTTTGAAATTGTAACTTTCTATCCCTTCCCATTTCTTCCTTCAATCCAAAATGTTAAAATTTTTTTTTCCCTTATTTAGTTAAGGAAGAGAAAGGAAAGGGATAGAATTCGAAGGAAGTTTTCTTTCGTATCAAAAGAAAAACAAAATTCTCTCCAATATAGAGATAAGTGAGAGGAAATCTAAGTAACATCAACAAAAGCAAAATTCTGGTAATGTAGACTTTTATGGTATTTTTTGAAAACAAAAAAAAAATATATTACTAACTATTAATACTAGCCATTGGACAAAGCCTGATAGCTTAGAGCCCACTAGCTATTTCACATCGTCGAACTACTTTCATCAAGTGAAGGTTGGCTTATCCCTTAACAACATCGTTGAGGCACCCATTGCCTACTAGCTATTTCACATTTGAACATGCTCTAACTGAAGTCTATGCCTCTAATTCGACTGGTCATTACTTATAATAAACAATTTTTAAGATAAGGGGGCTAAATGCATATAAAGTAAATATAAAGGGGTAAATATCTGCAATTTTTTTTTGGAAGAAAAAATGACAACTTAAAAAAATCGATGAGTGAAAAATTAATCAAATAATTTTACAACTATGAATCAATCAAAAAAAGAAGCAAAAACAAAATTTATCATGAGATGGTCGTATAAAAAAGTTAAAAGACTTTCTTTCATTTTTATATAGTTAAATGTCATAATTTTGCAAGTTTGATTTTGTTCGCTTTACTGTTTTTAAATTTTTGCCAAATATATCTTTCATAAAGATTGAAAAGAGGGATGTTTCTTCCATTCCATCAAGAAAGCAAAATCATAATATCAATCCATGTTACATTGAGTTTGATTGAAATATGTGAATTATATTTTTTATTAATTAATTATTTAAATTTATTGTTGAAGTTTTTTATTTTAATTGTCATATTTCTTTCCTAAATTTCTTTAAACATAAAGAGTAATTGTAAATATACCCTCTTGTATTTGTTTCATGTATACTTTACCACCTATCCTTAGAATAGTGTGATTAAATCCTAGAATCTTCAAAAAATGTGCACTTAGGGTCTAAATGCATATTTTTCTAAAGATTTGAGAGTTTAATTATACGATTTAAAAGATAATAGGGCTTGGTCACATGAAATAAATATAAGAAGGTGTATTTACAGTTTACCCTTTTATTTATATGAAAATATTTTGTAAATACATGTACCATAATACTTCTTAATAGAAAATTTTGACTTTTTCAAAGAAAATAATGGGGGCACTTGGTACTCTTTTCAATGAACTAAAAGAATAAACATTTTTTATTTTCATTACAACAAATATAAAATGAAATTTAACCATCAATTTATAAAGAACTTCAACTAATATATAAAACTCATATGAATTTTGTGACCAACTAAAGATTAACACAAAAAGTTTTTAAAGTGTAAACCATAGATAAAGCGAAAAGAACAACATATTTTGTATTTGTTTATACTATATCTTTTCTCATAAAAAAATAATGTTGATATTTGATAATGTGTTTCAAATACATAACTGAAAAATTTAATCAGTTGGTTTAAAGACCTAAACAAAGGTCTTGTCTAAGGAGTTAAATCGATGGGAATTAGGAAGATTGATCTTTGATAAAGTACAAAAAGAATCCAACATCCTTTTATTTCTTGTTATTTATTTATTTGTTTTTTCATATTTTCTTTATTCGTTGTTTCTAGTATGTCCTTATAGAATGTGGATAAGATATGTGCATAGTATAAAGTTCAACAATTCGAAATTTTTTTAATTTATCCTATTAGCTTTGTCTTAATATAAGCTTTCTTTGATTTTTCTTTTTCTTTTTCCTTTTAATTTTGAATGATGACATTAAGATTTTATCACTTGTAATACTAGAAAAATTATCAATTTCAATATAAGTGATTAGTAATTATTAATAATTCAATAATTTGCATTCATTTTTATAACAATAATTGTATCCACAGTATATCAAGTAATATATTGTTATTATTTACTTATATCTTATGCAATAGTCCAAAATATTTATAGCATTAGCATCTTAATTATTATTATGGTATCAAAATATTAAATAAATAGCAACTAAAAAAAATAAAATATAAAAATGAAAATGTCATTCAAGCAATATAGTAATAAATATTTACGAGAATTGAACTCATGATGTCTTGTTAGTAAAAATTTATTTAAACACTAGGCTATATGCAATATCTCATCAAATTTTACTCTCAAAATATATGTTATAGCAAGTTTAGGAGGGCTAGAACCCCTTAAGCCCCTTTTGGATTTGTCCCTAATGCAAAGCATGATTGTATTTATACAAATATGCAAGTGGATATGTATGATATTATGGTAAAATTGGAGTTGGTTTCAAGATATTAAAGAAGAAATAAAGCATATGCATACTCAATTATATAGAAGACAAAATATTAATTGTATAAAACAGACATTATTTAGGATACACATCTTTCCAAAGCATTGTTTGGCCCTTAACAAATTTTTTCTTGAATCTGCAGGTAAAACATCAATATAATTTGAATCTTATCTAGAGAATCGGCTTTGAAGCAAGAGGGAAGAGGCAAAAGAAAGTAACCTTTCTGAGCAAAGTCTTTGTGCAATTACACTCTACCTTTCTAGGCAGCTTCCTTAATTTTCTTTCTATTCTATTCTACTGTGAATACTCCCGAAAAAAGTCATCAATTGTTAACTGCAATAGCCTCCTATTTTGACTCATTTAAGAGCTTATTTAAGAGCTGGGTGGGATCCATGCTATTCGAATCTGCAAATTGATGCTTTGGTCTGAGTTTAACATGTTTTACTAGTATTTACAATAAGTAAGTTTTGAAAACCTCCCATCCATATTTTAATATATTAAAATTTTATTAATATTTATATATTATTAATTAAATCACATAATATATTATTACTATTAAAATTTTTATCCTTAATAAAATACTATCCTAAAATTCCAACTCATTTTTTTGGGTTGACATGTTGCTTTCCCTTATTAATGAAATAGAGAGATAATGTGGCCATACAGCTTCTTGGGCTTTTGGGCCATCTCGGAAAGCAATCAACAAGTAAATTCTTAACACCTAATACTATTATTAAAGCTGTATAGAAGGTCCACAAATAACATACATACAAATATTAAGATTTTTCTTTAAGAATTTTAGGAATTAAATTGAAAAGAGAGAGAGAGAGAGAATTTCTAAAATATCAACATGTCAAGGAGTCCTTAATACTAAATATGCTTTGATATTAAAATACTGAATATAGTTTGGTGAACTAAGGAAAAATCCTAGCAAGACTTCATAATGTGTTGAATGATATCCTAAATGATTTTGCATATGAGCTCAATTAACATTGATGAAGTTACGTTGGTGTAAATCTTATTTTCCTAACCGTTTCTGATGCAAATTAATATGAAATTATGATCCGAGAATGAGAAATTCCTAATTTTCTAAATGTAGGGTGGTTTTTGGTTTCTAAACTAACATACACTCTAAATCAATGTATCGATAGAATAGGAATGGTGGACAATACAATGTATGATTTGATTATTCAAGAAAATTCTAGGATTAGCAAGTGGATATGTAGGATATCTTGAGAAAATTGGAATTGATTTTTGATGATATTAAAGAAGAAAAGAAACATATGTGAATATCAATTATATAAAACAAACACAAGTGATAATACAATTCTTTCCACAGCATTGCTTGGCTCTTAATAAATCTTTTCTTAAATTTGTAGGTAAAACATCGATACAATATTAGTAGATATAGTCATATGATCCGAGTTAAACTACTTCTACATAAGATTTCCCTTGCCCCTATTCTTAAATTTATGGAAGCATTAGTTGCTACACCAATTATTCTTTATCATTTCTAGTTTTATGCATGAGTCGTTTGCAATAAGCATTTTTCATATTTGCATGTCTGTTGATAGTCTCTAGTTATATATATGTTGAATAGTCTCTAGTTATATATATCTTTTGGCTTTATATATACATTTATGGATAGCAAACTAAGAAGCTCAAACAGAGTAGTGTCATCTACTCTTTGCATTCTACTTTGTTTAACATATATTTACATACCATGAATGACAAGTTACAATAGTGAGACTTGAGAGATTCAATATTTTTGGTTTAGATTTAAGGAGTGCTAATTTTTATGCAATATTTTGCAAACTAAGCGAGTTCTTTCCATCTTTACGGGATTAATATGCTACGCGATTCTCGTATTATCCCTTTTCTACGAGAATTAACCTTCATTTTAACTGTCTATACTTGTATATTATCTCCTAGATTTTCTAACTCTCAATTTCTTGTATTTATGGAGTTGTTCATGATGGCACCTATTTGTATCTTTAATTTTACATAAGGTTGTTTCTCAAAGTATATAGTGGGTAACTGTTGAAGGCTTTAAACAACAATGATTAAAGTAAATGTGTATGGCAACGAGAATTAAAGTGCACAATATATTAGAGTTGTTCTACAAAGCATATGTGTATTTATCAATTTCTTAGTAAATTCCAACTCTTTTTGTTTGGGTTTATATTTTGCTTTCCTTGTGAATAAAACATAGAGACAATGCGATCGTAGCTTGCAGCTATTGAGGTTTTTGGGGAGGCATTTATTCTCGGAAAGCGATGGACAATTGCTTAACAACTAACACCATTATTAAACCTCCATCCATGAACATGAAATATTTTTCTTTACGAATTTTAGGAATCAAATTGAAAAGAAGAGAATCCCTTGAAACATTAACACATAAGGGAGTCCTTAATACTAAACACGCTATGACATTAACATATTGAATGATTTTAGTGAACTATTAAGGAAAATCTTAGCAAGACTTAATGATGTGTTGAATGATTTTGTATATGAGCTTAATTAACATTAATGATGTTACATTGGTGTAGTTTTCAATTCATTAATTGTTTTGGGTGCATGTTAATATGGGATTATGATCCGGGAATGAGACGTTATTATTTTTCTAGATGCACGGTAGTCTTTGGTTTCTAAGCTAACATACACCTCTAAGCTCGTGTTATTGACAAAACATGAATGGTGGACAATGCAATGCATAATCCGAGTTAAAATACATCGATATCATTTGTGGTCGATCTATTTTGCCTTACTAATGCAGTCATATGATCTAAGTTAAACTACTCTGCTATTACGTAAGATTTCCCTTATCCTTATTCCTCCATTGATGGAAGCATTAGTTGATATTCTTTTTTGTTTGTAGTTTCATACAAGAGTCATTTGAAGTAAGGAATTTTTATATTTTCAATTAGAATAGCCTCTATTCATCTATCTCTTGGCTTTATGGATAGTAAAATAAGAAGTACAACCAGGGTAGTGTCATGTGCTTTGGGTAGTTAATTTTGTTTAACATATATTTACACGCCAAAAGAGTTATGTAGAATAGCAAGTTGCAGTAGTGGGGAATTCAGTATATTTGGTTCAGATTTGAGGAGTAATATACTTTTATGCAATACCTTGCTAATTGAGCAAGTTCTTTCCATCTCTTTAACATTAATATGCCAGGCAATTCTAGTATTGTCTTTTATATATAAGAATCAAACTTTGAGTTTAATTGTTAAAACTTATGTAATTAATATTTTATCTCTAAAATTTAATGACTCTCAATTTCTTGTATTTATGGGTTTGTTCATGATTGTTGCCATTTGTATCTTTACATTTACATAAGATTGCTTCCCAAAGTACATACTAGGTGGAGGTTGAAGGGTTCAACAATGTTATAAAAGTATACATTAGCTAAGTTCCAATCCTATCGTTGTTCTATTTGGTTACACATTAGTCTGATCTAGTTCGGCACTAAAAATGTATAAAATTGCTAACGCATCTCAAATAATTGTTTTATTTTATAACTGTCATTTCATGTCACAAGTAGGTCGTTATGGGTTATTCATGCGGTTCCATATGAGTGTTTGTCTTTGTAACTCGTGTCCTTATCTAAGTTCGATTACATCAATGTGGATTGAGTCATGTGTTAGAAATATTATGAACTGGTTTACTATTCTCAAATATATATTCTATTGTTTTATAGCAAATACCAATTCATGTTGGAGTTAGAATAAGACAAATTGAAAATCACCTAAAGAAAAGAGGAAGTTAGCTATAACATCAATTAAGTAGCAATTTGTGGGCATTTCCAGCTATATTGAAAGCTTATAGTATTGAGAAATAAGGATATATATATATGTAGATGTTGATAGTTACATATAAGATTCAAAGTTTTTTTTTTTTTTTTACTTTAAAGTTGTTGTGTTATTTTTTTTTTTATTGCTATGGTCCAAGACTTAGCTAAGCTTTAATAGCGCTATCCAGAGATAATTTGGCTACACTATAAATATGGGATGAGTATATGGTTCAGTTCTTTATTTTGAAGGGATCGGTTCAGTTCTTTATTTTGAAGGGATCGGTTCAATTCTTTATTCCTGTAGAGAGCCAAATTTAATATCGAGCTTTAAGCCCATTGATTAAATGGATTTGATTCATTGGGCTAAGGTGATAGAGTTTAAGGAGCCAAACCCATAAATTACCTGGATGTTTAGGGAAGTTTCAGCATGGTAGGCTTGGAGTAAGACTCGTTGGATCAGTTCGTTCGATCTAACCTTTCTTGGTTTAACTCACACTAAAATAATAAATAAAGCCTTTATCAAGGCCTAAACCCACGAAAATAGCCCATTTGAAACCCATTAATAAAAGGACTTAATTTTAACCATTGATCACCATCATGATCCGACGGATAGGATCGACTATCATTTCTTATAAATACCCCATTCACATCTTTATTTAAGGGGGAGAAATCTTTATTAATGTCGTTATTTTAGTAGAATCTTGTCTCAAAGATCATACACTTAAACACCTTAAGAACCTTACCTCGTTTTTTATTAATCTTAGAGTTTGATGCTATCGTGCTCCTCTAACTATCGTCATACATATTAGAGCCTCATCAAGATTACGAACTCCTCCTCCTTATACTTTTCTCTTGATCATCCTGTACAAGTTACTCTAGTCATTTCCCTAGTCACGTACAACAGAACTCCTCACGCGCCGCTACATGACCCTTGCATTCGTATCCACACCCTCACATTTTCTAGTGATTTCACTAGGGGAGGAAGACTTAATACTCATATCATGATACCTTCACGAAGAAGACCTACAGAGCCTATAGATAGCAATGATCAAGAATAAGATGATACTATTGTTAGCAACAACAAAATCTACCTCTAGTAGGAGGTACAGATCAAGAAGATGGTACTCAAGAAGGTGTTCCCAATAATGCGCAACTAACGTGAGACCTTCGACAAACTAATCAAATTTTGAATGAGCTTAAAGAGATGTTTGCCCATTGTGTACCCGTTTTGACTACTTTTGCTGTTGTGCAACAAAGAGCAACTTTCTTAAATCCTTCTAATATGATGCAACAATATACCCCACTCAACTCTCCTATTGTCAATGAACAAGTCACTCCTAAAGTTGAGCAGCAACTTCTTATGATAGAACGCACAACTATGCAAGATTTATTACCTGAAGTAAGGACCCAAAAAGTTTAGATCACAAGCTCATCAACCTCACACTCTATATCACGTGTTACAATTGTCGACTCTACGCAATTAACATTAATGAATCCCATGCCTACAAGCTTTACACCTGCAAATATCGCGCTCGTACATCCCATTCTTGTGATATTACTGAGAGCAGAAACATCTACCCAGAAAGGTTCATTCATGACCAAAGAAAATCTAGACGTGTATTTGAAAGAGATACAGGCAAAGTCTATTGCTGAGGTACTGGAATTAAAGCCCCCATATCACTAATGCATTGCTGTAAGCCATACCCCTAAGGACTATGTAAATCCGAAGTTCATGTTATTCAATGACAAAAAAGAGAGTGCCAAAGAACACTTGTTAAAGTTTATTAAGGCATTAGAAGTATATGGTTTATATGATGATTTCAAACTGAAAGAATTTTCTAAGTCACTCATTAAGAAGGTGTACACTTAGTATGTCAATCTTCCCCCAACGTTGGTTGATTCATAAGGAAATATGTACAAGATGTTTTTGGAAAAGTTCTTCTTTACTGAAAAAAGAGTCACACTTCTCAATCAATGGCTACGTGATGGGAACATCAGACTTTTAAGGGTTTAGCTCCTTCCAACAAATGAAGAGAAGAGTGGCCCTAAGTATTACATATTTCACAAAAGTATAGGCTACCCTACGAAAGGTTATTGGACTTTAAAGAAGATATTTAACAAGCAAGTTCAAAACAAAGAACTAATCATCGAAGATAATGACATCAAGAATAATCTACCTCCAGCTCATAATAACCAGTGTAGTGCTGTAAATGTTATCACTCACAATACTACAAAGGCGAAAGGTATGGACGTGCAACTAGTTGAGGCACATGAAGTTAAGAATGAAAGATTTGAGATCAAGACAAATGGAGATGACAATATTGCTCTTGCTTTGTTGAAGACTACCAATGGTAGAAATTTCTTTAATTTACTTGGCTGTGATGAGGATGCTTGGCTGAAGGCAGCAACTGCACTCATGAGGATCTTACAAGGTTAATACAAAAAACATCCTATGGTACGTCCCACGTAGAGAATCCCTGCAGTGAATGAGTTGCAATTACATTTACTAATGTTGACATTCGTACAATAAATCTTAGCTACAATTGCCCTCTATATATGAAAAGTGTACTCAATGTTCATTTTATCAATAGGACATTTATTGACAATGGATCTTCACTTAATGTTATGCCAATGTCAATTTTTAAAGCCACAAATATAGATATTCAAAACTTAGTGACACAACCGATCACACTAAATAGCTTCTACAAGTCTTTCATGAAGACAATGGGGTATATTAAAGTAGACTTTGATATTGGACCTATCAATAGCTCCAAGTAGTTCCATATAATTAATGCGCTTGTGTCTTAACATCTCTTTACAAGAAGGATATGCCTACAGAATCACAATACGATACCTTTAACATGGCATCAATGCATGAAGGGTCATTGGAACAAGCAAGATATCTTCATTCCTGCAACAAAGAATCCATTCGCACATAATGAGTCTCACTTCACTAAAGAAACATTCTTTGATGAGCATGTGAATGAAGGGGAGACACCTTCGGTAGAAGCCCCTGTGAAGATTCCAAAAGGTGTAGTTACACTTTCACCGTCTCGGGGAATGAAAAAGTTACTCTTCACAATTTTTATTTTTATTTTTTTCCCTTGTAAAACTGAAAGTTGTAGATGCAATGCTTGGATATTTGTTAAAACGTAATAAATAAAAGTAGAAAATATAGGTAATCACCTTTAATTTTGACCATATAAATATATTTGCTAAACTTTTAAATATAATAAATAAATCTCTTAAATTTAGATAAATTAATAAGTAAATCATTGCGATCAACCTTATTAAATTTTGATTTTAGTGTGTAAAAATCCTCTTACATATATTAAAATGCACCTTAAAATTTTCTAAACTTTTACTTTAAGGTGTATATTCTTTTGTTAACTAAAATAGTAAACGTACTTACCAACTTATTAAAATTTAAGGCGTTATTTGTAATATTTAAAAATTTATGAATAAGTACATACATAAATCAAAATTTATGTAGTATATTTACACCATGTCAAATCTTGTTAATGATAGATAAACAAAGGCCATTAAAAAGAAACACTATACAAATACTAGTTGGCCTTTGTTTTTTAAACATTTAGGAATTCAAATACTCTATTTTAAACATAAGATTGCAAAGCATATATGAAAAAAAATAAACATGTGCATTGTAATCCTTCTCTTTTGGAATCTATGCTTAGCAAATTCGGGTTTAAGGCACAAGCAATTAAATCTTCAAATAAGTTAGTGTTCGACTTGCTTGAAAACATTTACCAATTGAATGGAGATCGTAGCCCACCATGTCGACCTGTAAGTGCTTGATACATGGTGTACTCTTTTTACATTTACATTAGAATCACTTATTCAACTCCTTGAAAGATCATGGTTTTCTCTTCATCTAAAAATAGGCCATACGTATTATAACTAATATGTTCTATTTTCATATCTTAATTTAGATAACGAGTGTTTACAAACATTATAAAAAATGACTAGTTTTAAAATATGCAAACTATGTTTTTTTTTTTTATCTTAATTTTGCTAAGTTGTATTACTAACATAAAATTTTTGAACCATAAAGACTGAAAAATTAAAGGGACATTTCATATTTTATACTTCAAAGTCCAAACACCATAAGTTCTTAAGCGAAGGAATTCACACATTCCTAATCATATTTCCATCTAAATCTTGATTGTTTGATATTTTTCTAGTCTTTTGTTGATA
The DNA here is from genome assembly GCA_024138005.1 of Lumnitzera racemosa. NCBI lineage: Eukaryota > Viridiplantae > Streptophyta > Magnoliopsida > Myrtales > Combretaceae > Lumnitzera > Lumnitzera racemosa. The sequence goes on from JAMXBC010000003.1 coordinate 15,294,367, forward strand.
GGAAATTTTGAACATGGGTCTCTTAAGTCCATGTTGACTTGAAATGGCTATGAGTTGACCTATTAAAGCCCATCATCAATGTATTTTTCGATTGACCAACCTATTCCAACTTATACTTAACCTAAGTGAGGCTCTAATAAATAAAGTGCCAAGTACTACCTTAAGGTCGACCTCTCTAGGCTAAGGATAAACAAAGGAAAATAAGGGATAAGGCTCCTTGACTCGATCAATAATATAACCCCAGAATTCTCAAACCACTACTACTAACATGAAGTCCATTCTTAATACTTAGTGGGTGCACCACTATAGGGACATGCTTTTATGTCTTCTCGAGCTCTCCACTATAGATAAAGGTATCATATTAACAATAAACTATCTTCATGTACTTCATTAATCTTCAACTCTTTAGCTTTCTTAACTTCCCTTTCTTGAATACTTATTAACCTAAGTATTGGAATGGTCATGCAATGCATCTTGACGTCCCTTACTATACTTTGTTTTGCATGCTTACTCGCTTGGACATTTTAGAACCCACCTTTCCTCATCTAACTCTGCCAGTAGGATCCTATATACAACACCTTCCATCCTTTCTCCATCTAAGAGGGAAGGACAAACATTGAGAGGGGGGGGGGGGGGGGGGGAAGGGGTGGGGGAAGGAAAGAAGAAGAAGAAGAAGGAAAAAAGAAAGACAAAAATAAAGTAATTGAACCTAATCTAAGAGGTAATTTATATTAAGTTTAGATATACATGAAATTAAGGCCTTTTTAATCATTCTATCAATCTGTCTTACTTGTATTTTATAGTATAGATTGGCTACATATTACATCTATTTCTCTTTTCTTTTTTATAAATAATTTTTTTTGGAACAAAATATGCTATTTAAAATAACTTTCTTTATTATACTTAAAAAATAAACAAAATTTTACATAAACAATCTAATTTATTATTTTTTTGACCAATGGTGAATCTTATGTCAAACTTAAGTGTATAAAATTTATGAAAACAAAACAATATTCTAAATAAACAATCTAATTTTTTATTATGACAATTTATTTAACATCTATAAAATCTTATATCTAAAATAACATAAAATTTTCATCATTTATTTTACTTATTATCATTGGATACGTCTATATATTTGTATTTTCTACATAACAATTTTGCTATATTATGTAAATATAAATAAATATATATATATATATATACTAGTGAATTGTACACCTATGATACATATGCTAAAAAAATAAAAAAAATAATAATAAAAAGTCCTTTAAGAATTTGTTCTTTCAAATTATAAAATTTTTAATTTCAATAATAAATTTTTAGAAGTTTTTGGAAATTTTCAATTAGATAAAATTTTTAATTTTAGCAGCTTAATCTTAAAACTTTTAAAAAACTACAAATTCAAATGATGAAATATATAGATTATAGATATGTACAACTGAAGAATCAGATTCTTCATTGAAGTCGAAATTGCCAATTTCATCAAATTATGATTGTACCTTCTAAATGAATTTCCAAACATTAAGAAAGGATAAAAAAGTCAGAATCGAAATTTTATTTTGGTCTATTCATGCATACCAAACGTGATATAAGCGGTACAGTAGTTAATAAAAAATATAGATAAAATTTTATTTATTTTATTTTATTAAAACATATAAAATATCAAATTTTAATAACTGCCAATAATTATTAAAGCTCTTTGGTTTTAATAATATAGATTATGTATTGTTGCATCCAGGAATCAAGTATATATGAAATAAATAACAAAATCCCTCGGCAATGGCTATATATTTCAACAAAGTTGCAATTTATAATATGACAATGTAATGCGAATACAAATATGATACTATAAACACAGATAAAAAAAAGAGAAAAAAAGAAAACCCATGAAAGTAATGGCCTTCAAAGATATGATAATAACATGTATTAGTATTAATTGTAGGTTGCAACGTTGGTTTCGAGTGGAAGGTGGGGGAAAAAGAGAGAAAGTATGTGTATCTGAGAGAGAGAGAGAGAGAGAGAGAGAGAGAGAGAGAGAGAGAGAGAGAGAGAGAGAGAGAGAGAGAGAGAGAGAGAGAGAGAGAGAGAGAGAGAGAAGAAAAGAGGGAAATTAATGGAGAGATAGAAGAGTTGTGATGAAATATAAATTTAGTTAGTTTGACAATTTTACCTACATTTTAATATATTAATAATTTTTAAAAGTAAATTCAATATTGTTTTTTTTTTCGTTATATAATTTTAGTTAAAAAGCTAAATGGTAATTTGAAAAGAGATGATTACATAAAGGCCTATTGGCTTTAATAATATATAGATGATTACGTATGTTTAATTTAGATTAGTTTAATTATTATGATATATGAACAATGATTAAGACATTATGAAGGCATTGAATAGAAGCATTATACTAGAGATTCTTTTGATTGGGTCAATTTGAGATGTGATAAATCTTACCGAATATACATTAGACCCATGAAGTTTATCTTAGGGCCTGCTATACTAGCCTACAAAACAAAACTGAAAAAAGGAAATGGAACAAAAAAGAAAGAATAGAAAGAAAGAAGAGAGTGAGAAAAAGCCCATTTTAAGGAGTTGTAATTTCTATTGATGTATATTTGGATCTATATATAAAAGCTCAACATATAAATATGAATTTATGCATCAAAAGTCTTATGGATATTATATATATTTCTATATGTAACTGGATCTACTTTGCTTTAACGCAAAAAAAAAAAAAAAAGATCTGCTTTATGATTTCTAGGGAGATGGAAAGGTGGAATGTATGATAACTTTTATTGGAAGGTAAAATTTGTAATGATTTAGTGATTATAATGCCTTAATATCAAAGTTGAAAGTAGTAAATTCCCATAGGTTTCATAAATTGAATCATACGATTTCTCTTAGCATTGAACTTTTTATTTGCTATAAAGAAAAGCGATTAATTTGATTGGAAATGAAGCAATCTCAATATCAAGTCACTCATAATTTAGATTTAATCTTTTTCTCCACTTAATTTTCGCAAAGACACGAATGAATTAAGCTTGACTTTCAACCTAGAAGTCAATTACACTTGTTAGATTTTTTTTTTTAATGTATAGCGAACTACATTATTACTTTAAAAAGATTAGATTTGAACCCATCTATCCCATATGAAAATAGGTATATATACCACTAGAATACAATGATCCTAATAGTTTGTTTAGATCTAATTGAATTGCATAAAGTTTCAAACTTTGGTTGCATTCTATGCCAAGGTAAGAGTACCCTTTATGTCAACCAAGTAACGGATCTCCATATTCATGGTAAGGTTAACGGAGCCAATCACAATGTAAATAGAGGTCCAATGTCAACTAATTTAGTCATTGCAATGAGTTTAGCATATGTTATGAAAGGAGACTGATTATCAAAAGAGAGATGTAGGAAAACCATATAGGAGGTGTAGTTAGTGCCACTGGAACTTTGAAGGGAGGGTCAAGTGCTGCTAATACAAGTATAGATCTTAAACCAACTACTCATAGACATCATCTAAGTAGACTAAAATTGCAAATTAACTCGTACAAATCTATAGATTTATAATTTTACGAGGTTTTTTCTAATTATAACAAATACAAAATTGTTCAAGTATAACCCATGATGGAATCATGAGTTTAGGTGTACAATTTTATGAGCTTTTGATTCCATTTTTTATATAATTCTACAAGTTTACTGATTCTACATATTGTCTTAATTTATGTCTAATAGAATATCAAAATTGAGAAAAAAAACTGGACTCTTACAATTTAAAATCAATCCATCAAATCATGAATCAAATGACAGTGTATTTGCTTTTTCAACTTAAGTTGATTACAATACTAGTTTTACTATTTAAAGTTTTCAATCCAATTATCAATGAAAAGTTAAAGAATAAGATATATCTAATTCATTGAATGAGATTGATTGGATATGGTTGCAACACAAGGGTAAAGAAAACAAGCAACATGGTATCATAGAGGAAGTTGCTACATATACACATTTGGAGAGTTAGGAAATTTATGACATTAATGTTATAATAAATAAAATATGAATGGGTACTTCAAAAGACTTAAACTTAGAAGCAATGAATATTATTAACATTAGAACTAATAACAAATAGTGATGATAATAGCAGTAGTGATGAGAGAGCTAATGGTAGTTTTGATAATGATAAGGTAATTGATGATTAATGATTTGTTTTAATTTTGTCGCAATCAATCATCTTGTAATATAAAGTATATTGGCTTCTGATATTTTTATTTTAATTTTATGTATTATTGCAATAATTTATATTTTATTATTTGTACTCTAACTTATATAACCAAAACTTATTTTGAATTTATTGATTTCCATCTTATGTTTCAAGTCTTTTATGACTATTGTAAGTACATTTATAATTTTTAAGATTGAGCTTACATGGGATATAAAAATCACAATTTCATATTCCAATTCAATAAGCTTTTAAGCAATTTTAAATAGAATTATGAGTTTAATAATCTTAAGTATACCATAGATTCATTCATGTCATTCAATCACAAACATTGATATAACAAGCTATCAATATTGAAAGTTTAAAATGCATATATGAACAACCAAACACAATGATTTAGGAATTGAATGATCGCATTCAACTCTTGAGCTTCGAGAATAAGTCAAAATAAAAGGGAAGATACACTTAGTGATTTGATTCTACGATAATTGCATCAACGATTAAGTTATCAATCTTTATCCTTGTCTTCTTATATTATTTTATTTATAGATTTATATTATTTTTTTTACTAATCATGTGATAACTTGAGAGATTTGTGATAATGCTATTAAACTATAACAGCTTCGCAATTTACAGTTATAATAGGAGATATTGTCATATTTACAACCAGTCTTCATTTTTCACAAGGCTCATAGAATTAAACTTTAACCAGATCCCAAACTCGGGCCTACAACGCGGAGCAATATTTTGTAGATTAGTAACATAAAAAGATGGCGGAGGAAGATCGTAAGAACGTATAGAGCAACCTGTGAAAATGACATGACATGATTACGTATAATGAAGATATGGTTTGGTTCATAATAAAGTGTAATTTAAAAAAAAAAAAAATTTGGTAGCCATATAACAGATTCATTATTCTTGCAATGTATCGAATGGCTGGCCTATTATATATTAACTGCCCAAGATTTTAATTACATAATTTACAAAACCATACAACAGTCAACCTAGGCACCCTAACAATGATGCTTATTCACCGTAACAAGAAAGAACTGAGTAAGGGTCCTCGCATCATATAGAACCAGCTCACGTTCTTTTATTACCAGGAGCTCAAGCAGTGGAGGGAGCTGTAATTTGAAGATAGCAGCAGCACTTGATGGCTTGGAAGCAAAGATGTACTGACCCAGCTCGTAGTTCTTTATCAAACCCCTGTCTATTCTTAATTGATAGAAGGCTTCCTGGAAGGAGATAGTAAACATTAATCTATTGTCCATATTGAAATCAGCGATCTCTAATTGATATGCAATGGACAATAACTTCAAATTAAGGATGAACTGTGGGACAATACTTTCCTTAACTAATGCAACTGCACACCCTCCCAATCCAGCTCCAGTAAGCCTAGCCCCAGATGCCCTGTTTTCCCGGCAAATTTTCACAAGCTCCTCCAACTCTGGGCAGCTATTCAAAAGAACAAAAACAAAGCATAACAAACAGAAACAAGGCTTATGATACATCCAGAGAATGTGAAAAGAAATAGAGAAGCTCAATCATCTGTCCTAATTCCAAATATATAAATAAACTATTTCCAAGATAAAAAAAAATGCCACAAAGATGGTGAGAAGCTTCAGCAGTTGGTAGTGAATTTTTGTTACCCAAGCAGAACATTAACATGATAATCGATGTCAGAAATCTGATTTTGCTCTAGCATACTCACCAGAACAGAAGAGGTCAGGTAACTTAATAAGCCATCAAAATTGCAGCATCTCAATTTTCAATTCGGCATAAGTGCGATGAGGCTCACAATTTCAGAGAAGCTACGAAAGTAGCAAGACCTTGCAGGGTTCAGATAAGAGCCTCATATTTCGTTCTGATTATCATATCATACAAACAGAAATATCTCATGGATTTCCAGCCAGGTGTTATTCCTAAGCATAATTGGAGAATTGGTAACTTGGAAATTTCAACCCACATGAATCAGAATTTTTCACAATTCTTTCATCAGATAGTTAACCAGCAACCAGCCCTCACACTTCACATTATTTTAAGCGTCCTGTGATCCGAACTCATTGTATTGCTAGGCTCAGGATCCATATACCAAATAAGCAGATTGGCCAGACAACTGTACCTGCACTCATACAGGACGCTGCAGCTACAGTGGCTGTCATTCACGAGATCACCGAGCTTCTGAAGCAGTTCTTCCTTGCTGTAAAGCATTTTTGTATAGATATTAGGCAGAAGATCCACTATAGTGTACTTCAGTCCACAAAACAATTTGTCATGCATACACTGTCGAAGTATAATGGCAAAAAGCTCCAATAATGTTCAACTGCCTTTTAAATATAATCAATAATAATTTTTTTTTTTTAAAAGGAAATGTTGTAATGTTGGTTACAAAAGACTCAAGGAAGAAAAGAAAAAAAAGAATAAATCATCTTGCTTCTACTTCACACGATATTAATATGAGCATTCTTGCTTAAATATTGATTAAGGGTTAATTAACCAAAAAAAAAAGAACTTTTCTTTTTCCCCGCTTTGAATACCTATGCTTTTCTTTTCTTTTTTTTTTTCATTTATAAAACCTGACTTTTCACACATTTTCACTTTGCTAATCCATGTTATCAGTTTTCAGATACATAACTTTTCATGATTTTTCACTTCATGCCTCAATTATATCATTTTCTTTTTCCATTTATTATAGGGTAACTAAATAAAGCCTTGTTAGACATACCATGTTTTCATGTGTATTTTTAGGCACTTCTTTTTTGAATGATGATGACTGAGCTAAGGTTGTGTAACTGAATAAAGAAAATAATAATATAGAGAACTAAAGTAAAAAGGCGTGGAAACTTAGGTTTTGTAACTCAAAAAAGGAATAACACAAGTAAAAAATAAATAAATAAATAACACATGCATATAAAGTGAAAAGGTGCAAAATAGTGCTGATGAAATCACAATGAAAATGAGCTAAGTACATGCATAGCATGCATTTTTTAGTAATCTCATATGTGGCTTATCTTCACACAAGTAGCAAGTGGCAAAGGTGTGCTTGTCAAAAAGAATTAAATGAAACCAAGGAGTATGCCTCAATGTGAACTAAGATTATGTCAATCCTAACAGAAAACAAGTTCCCTTGGACAGTTTACTGCTGGCAACTATCAATGCGTTTTTGGCCTATGAATGTAGTTCAAAGTGCGAATGATCATAGGATAATTTTCATAGTTGAAAAGGTCAAAAAACGAATCTTAGATTAGAGGATATTGTATCCTTGAAATCATATACTCGCTTTGCTTCAAAGTACACATGAGATGCTCTCTGTCACAAAAGACTTGGTTAAACCTCAGAATATTTCATCTTACATACGACAAATAAACAGAAAGATTGAAGAATCAAAGGAAGCCTGAAGAGACTATTAAGAGTGAGATGAATGGCAAAAGAGTTTCAACATGAGAATGAAACCAAAGGACTCTTACATTCAGTCCTCCAACTTTCATATGATAAAAGGAACAACAGTCTGTTGGTTTATTTTCATATGACAAAAGAATAGAGGAGGTTGCACATAGTAGGTAGTTGCTAAGTTAAGAAGAAGTATTTTTCCCCAGAGAAGGAACTATAAAATTATGAATTAATCCCAAGACTCTAGGAATACTTGATGTAATTTAAAGTGCTTAGCAGGCTTCAACATATCCAAAGAAGAAGGGGAATGTCCCAGAATTGACCGAAGGTTTTCTCTTATGATTCTTTCAATATCTTCCTCTGTGTATGGTTCATATAGATATTCCTGAAGCACACAGAAATGTTTTAACCATATAATAACACAACAAGAGAGTACTCATTACTTCTCAGAGTCAAATTAATGCACGAGATCATTCCAATTCAGCACCAAAAAAGGAAGAAGAAAGGTACCTTGATAGCAACAACAGCATCTGAAGAACCCTGATTGTTTGCAAGTTGCCTATGATATACATAGCCCTTCGACATCGGACAAAGTTTTAACCGTTGAAATTTCCTCTTGAGGATTCATCCCTAACTTTATACCAAGTGTAGTCTGGAAAGGTGCAATTTCAAGAGCAGAACACAAGCCACAAAAAAGCAATCAAAATTCATTTCTCTAAGCATTAGGGAGGCAACAGAAGTTTCCACAAGCTTTTACACACTTGAAGAATCAGAACACCATCCAATAAAAATATACCATGGTTGAAGTCAATATATTGATTACACAAAAAGTCTTAGGACATCTAGACCAGAACTTATTGTGCCAAAGAAGAATAGACATACTGCTGCCAACTGGCACTCAACAACTCTGTTATTGTAACTAGTGGCAGCTGTGATAGCCTTTTGTGATTCAGCTAAAGAATGAGCAATTACAAAAGTTCCGCCAGCAGGAAGTTGTACACCAGTCGCACGAATTGGATTGAAGTCAATGAGCTCAGCAAAGCCACGTTTTGCCATAATTGAAATTGCTTGAAAAAAGCACTGGTCATGGTCAACATATCATTCATGCAATCATTATACGCATTTGGCAAGATGAAAAGATACTATGATGTCATTGTGCAAAAGCAGCAGAATGATCTGTTAATCTAAATTGAGATGAAATGCAGTCATAGATCCCCTTTTGAAAAAACAGGAGTCAAAGGCTTGTATAAATATGTCATTTAATTGGAGACTGATACAAACTAGAATTTTACATTTTTTTTTTGGTTTATCTTTCTTTATGAAGTTGCATGTTTCTCTCTATAGGGTCCTTAAACTTAGGGATTAGGGGCTTCTCTATGATGAGCCCTTGGTTTCCTTGTATGCATATTTTGACCACGACAAGATCCTTCTCCCATGTCAATGTTAATGCATCTGCTCAATGCAAATCAGTAGCTCCAAAAAGTAATGTAAATTTCATATTGAATTTGATTGAGAAAATTTGATATTGCAGCTCTAGCACAAGATGTGAAATGAAGGACGCAATAAACACACTTGTGAAGATAAAATGCATAGTGTTGCTTAAGGACATACTGACAGTAATCCCCAGGTTGCTGCTATGACATGACTACAAGCAAGAAAAATGATGAAACAGAAACCAGCATTCACACTACAAAGAAATGTGCAAGCTGATTAACACAAGTATAAGAAAGTCCTGTCACAGGAGTATTCAAGTGATTATAGCACATGAGAACCATATCACATTATTTACCTTGGCAGGATACTGAACAAACTCCCACTACTAGAAGAAACGAGAGTTAATTTTATATTTATTCAGAGAAGCTTATACAGAAATCAATTAACAAGGTCCATCACGTATCATGGAAACTGGTCGAAAAAAAGATAAGCAAATGGATTTATTCAGAAATAAGTATAATTATAGCTAACAAGGAAAAATGTGCATTACTTGGTCCATTCCGCCCCATTGTGTTCATTCTGCCCCATTGTGTTCCAATATGTCTCTCACACTCACATGTCAGTTGAGCAATTTCTTTTTGTCAAACGAGGAACACGAATTAAGATACCAAAAGCTCTTCAAAGAAAAAACAATACGCGTATGTATATGCAAAATGACATACACTTTTTTATCCTTTTTACAGTCTGTCCACTGTCTGTGTAATAAAACAAACTGAAAAATTTTGTTCTCTATGAAATAGAAACAAAGCAGAAAAAGTGTCTAATTAGTACGTTGCAATAGGGGTCCAAGGAGTATGAATAAAGACTAAACTTCAATATAATAAATTGATGTTTATATTACATCCCAAAACTATCCACCAAGATATGAAACCCAAAAATTTGTGATGTGTTTTCTTTTTGTTAGCAGATGGACACATCCTTAGCTGGACCAGCTGCTTTTAGGTACGTAAATTACTTTAAAAGTTTCATGCATCAGTTAGGTTTTTAGATGCATTGTCAATGGCACACCTAAAACTTGTAAACATGGCAAATGCAAAAGTGATTAGCAGCCCATCAACTGGCAAGAGGTATAGAAGAGTTTAAATCACTACATGCAAGTAAAGCGAAACATAAGTCACGATTTAAACAAACTTAATGGTCATTACATATATGCAATCTAATGCTCAATCTCTTTAGCTACAACATAACAAGATATACAGTGAAGGCATCTACTTTCTAACTGTACACTGCATTACCTTAGGAAAGTTCACATCAAAAGCAGCCATGATGGCAACCGTAGAAGAGCAAAGGAATGCTGCTGAACTTGATAGTCCAGAACCTTGATGTGAAGAAAAAGCAAGCATGATTCGGTTTTCAACATCAATCCATGATAAAGTGACTCGGTGTGTAGTTACAAAGAAAGAGAATTCTCTCTCTACCAACTCATAAGTTCAGTGGCTGTCAGCTAGTTAATCAAAAAGTCAATAAGAACCATACCTGTAGGAACGGTTCCATCAATCATTGCATCATGTCCAACTGCTGTGCCAACATCTTCTCCCTTTGATTTGGAAAATTCATAGAAACCCTTGTACCTGATTCAGAGGACTTAGTTAGTCACTTTGAAGTGTTCTGAAATAACTCTTTTAAAGATTGCGTTTTTGAAAGCCAATTAATAGAGCTTCTTTAGTTGTTTTCAATATAAAAATTCCTTAAGTATACAATTCTGCAAAATAAGGTTTACACACAATGATAAACTTCCATGGTACTCATTTTATATCTTTGCCTCCTTTTTTTTTTTCCTTTTCCTTCCTTCTTTTCACTATTTCTATTTCTAAAATCAAGCAAGTTTTCCAAATGAACAATGAAATCTAGAAATACCCAATATGGGGCTAATGGATAGAAAATCTAAAATTCAGCAGCATACATAATCCGCTTCAGGCTTTTAACTTTTACAGGAAACTTAAATAATGTGGATTTTGCTACGTCATTTGAATATTAAAAGATATTTAGTAATCCTAATGAAGAGGCACATGGCACAAGGCTCCAAATTCTCACCCACAAATAAAATAATGGCCCCATCTATGGTTTTTCAGGTCAATTTCCTGCAAAGTGAAGATAATCAACTATTTCATAGACATATGAATGAGCATAATATTCACTAATAAGACAAAGAATGGAAAGAAAATTGCAGAAGTTCAAGAATCAAACAAGTTATCTGCAAAGAGCAACACACAACACCTGTTCGGGATCAGCAGGATAGTTGCACATGGTGTATTTATCATTGACATTTCCAATACAAAGCTCTCGAGCCTCCTCTTCACCGCACTTCCTAATTGTAACAATTGTGTCCAGCCTAATAGCCATGGGCAAAACTGACTAGCCCTCATAGTCAATATGTTCTCCAATCAAAAGGACCCTTCCCATATCAATTGCATGATCAATAGTCAATAATCACATAACATTTTCAATTGTTCTTAAACACCCCCACCTTGCATTTTCTTTTTTACTTGGCCAAGTAGTCGTATTTGAACTCATGACTTTCTTCATCATTTTTCCTCTTAATCAAGGCCATTTATCACATAAAAAGCTGTTCATTTCAACCATTAACTGTAGAGAACAACATAGTTAACATGAAAAGTTGACTCAAAATGAATGTAACCATACTGCCAAGCAAACCAAGAAGTTCCATACATTCCATGAGGGGATCATATATCCTCGATCACCACCACCCCATGGCCAGCATTGACCGCCCACTGCCACGAACTGACATGACCAGTACATCTAATTACGACAAAACTAGATTATGGTGCATGTAAATGTTGTTAGTGTTGTCAGACCCGACCTAATGATTCGGGTTAAGGATTAAGAGTATGAAGTAAGTTCAACCAGAGTTGAACCAGACTGTTTTAAGGTCGAATCGGGTTGGACCGCTTGGATCGACCAGATAGTTCTAGAGTGCATCCATATGTTTGTTAAAATCTAATCGTTGCAACCGTTTCTGAAGAGGATGTGCTAATAAGTACTTTTTAGCGGTAAACGTGACGGCGGCAGAAAATGACCTGTTAAAAGTGTCTAACCGGTTTGTAAAATTTACTTCAGTACACACCCCCATAAAGCAAAAGAAATATAAAATGGGCAATTATTTCAATATTTTTCTAAAAATTAATTATCGTAAGTCATCCAACCCACTCTCTTTATTTTTCTCCCGTTATCTTAACACGATAATACAACAACAGTCATTTATCGTATTTGCTCAAATACGCAATGCAGATGCATCATATTGCTAGTATTTACTTAAGCGGGGGAAAATTAAACACTTAATGTGTAATTTGTATCCTAGAATTTAATAATTGCCGAATATTGTCGAAACAGAAAAGAGAAAAATACCAGGTGATCGTGCGAAGAGGTGGGGAGGATGGCCGAAGAGCCGTGTGAACTTGGACTTGAGGTCGTCGAACCGAAGCTGGGCTTCTTCAAGCTGTGAACCATCGCCGTACACCGATTCGAGCGTCGAGTACACTGTAATCGGAAGCTCCTCGTGTTTTGCCATTTTTGGTTTATAGGTTTTGGAGAGTGATTATGATTATATTTGATGTGTTGACTCTCTGTCTCTCTGTTTTTTCTCCGGTGGCAACACTATTTTTACGGTAGTACTTTATATGGTACGATTAATTTAATATTTATTAAAATTAAATTATTAAAATAATTTATTATTAATTATTTAAATACAATGAAATTATATAAACCATCAAATAAAAAATTGGATTAAGAGGTATAGTAAAAGTTACTCCTGAAATTTTAAACCGTGTCACTGTACTATAGCGGCCAATCTTTTATTTTTTACACGTGTTATTTGGCACATTACTCGGATCAAAATATGGAATTATATGACGGAAAACAAAGCGTCAAAGAAATAAGTAGCAATGTTATAAAAGGAAAACGTCAAGGAAAATTATCTTAAATTACGTTTATGATTGTTGGCAACTTTCAAAATTACATAACACTTCTCATTTACCATACTTTCTTTCTACCAAAAAAAGGAAAAAAAAATGTATCTCTTTTCACATATGCAAAACCCAAATCTTTTTTTAAGATGGTTATATATAAATAGTTTAAATTAACACGGGCTCTTTAAGTTCAACTTTAAAACAATTTAAGTGAGCTTAAATTTTGTAATATTTAGCTAGCTAATGAGTTTATTGAGTTTATCAAGTTTAAATATTATTTGAATTTGAGTAAAATTAGCTATTAATATTATTTTAGTTAAAAAAAAAAAGCTAGATGAAATAAGATTAATTGAAACAAACTTAACTTATAGTTGAATTTGAGTTCAAAATACCATCTAGATTAAGCTTGAGTAAAGCTTAAACTTAAAATTTCAAGTTAAAATAGAATCCGAACTTAACACTGTGTAATCGTTACTCAACTTAATTATAGCCATATGTATAATCAATTAAATGAAAATAAATCATTAAAGATAGAATTGTCGCATCAATCTTTAATTGAAAAACTAAAATTAAAAGAAATTTAATATATATTTGTTTGGGGTGTAAGTGGTTAACTACATATAGTTATGTTGTTGTAACCTTCAAATAACCATAGAGAAACCTTGGTCCAATAACATATTGAGGTATGTGATTAAAGAGGGGTATAGGAGGAGAAAGAAATGGTTTTATTAACTTGCAAGCACATGTGATAGATGATAAGTATTTAATGTTCTTAATTATTGTTGTCCTTGAATTATTTAGGGAAAGATTTCAATAGTTGGATAACATTTTTTTTAAATCTTCCAAATGCATCAAATGAGGAGAAGGAAGTACCTATTTAGACAATTTGACTGCTCATTCTTGATTGTCAAATAATTTTAGAGATAGATGGTAACCAGACTTGATACAATCCTCATTAATCCATTAATGTCTCTTCATTTGTAGGATTTACTATATATAAATCCTTTAATATGCCTAATATAACCAAGCTCGATAAGTTCATGGATAAGCCTATTATAACGATCCAACTAAATTTACTAAGTCAAATTTTCCTAAAACATCTCCATGTAAATGGACTTATACATTTAGATATTACCATTAGCCCAAAGAGTTAACCTATAGTATTAAAGTGAGCCAAGCATAATTATCAAATAAGTCCTCAACATTTCGTTTGCTGATCAAAAGCTATTCAAATGAAATACATGAATTTTAATCATAGTTGAATATTTTAATCGTTCAAGTTGTTGTTTGGCATATACAAATCGTTTGAATTTTTGCTTTCTTATCAAACATGTTCATGGAGTTGATATTCTTGCTTATTATTGAATCGAGCCATGATAATAACTTAAGGGATCATAAAAGATTTGTACATTAAGCGACAAAAAAAAGAAAGAACCTCTTTACATGAAAGGTTGATTTAACTCGTAATATATCTATGAAACTTCATCAAAAGCTTCCTTGGTCAATCTACTTCTAAAGATGGCTAAACCAGATACTCAATGGGGAAACTTAGTTGGCCACTTAACAAGTTCAATCAACTAACTTTAAGTTTTGGTTGATGATTTTGCAATTCAATCTAATGAAATTCCTCTTTAAAATATAAGTCAACTTAAAAGCTAAAATGGTAGACCATTACATCCATAAAGTTGGTTAAAATTTTAACTCAGTTAATAAAAACTTTCTTAACTCTTAAACTTCACAGTTTTCTCCCAAAATCGATCAGAACCTTTATTAATGAAATTTTATTTTTAAAATTCTAAGTTTTAGATTATTGTGATATGCTATATAGTCTTGCAAATATTATACAAGAGAATTAGTATTAGGTTATAAGGTCAAATAATAAATATCGTGTCAATACTAATTTAAAATTTTTAGGCTAAGTAGTTGAAAATGATCCATTGATGTTTATTGTCTTAACTATTAGCTACTTTTGATTAAGAGAATTATAAATGATATAAGAGTTTACTTTTTGCCAGTAAGTAAAGAGTTTAAGAATGAACCAATGTGAAATTTAATGGTCCTTTTTTTACTCAACTTAGAGAAAGGGTCCAAGGGAGTGTCATTAGGGTATCTTAGCATACTTTAAGAATAGCCTATAGATTAAGAATGGTAGAAATAAACAAAATCATATACTAAAGAAAAAGAAGAATGGGGCTCAATTACAAGGTCTTGCAACAAAATATCATGTGCTTAGGGGGGAGGAAGGTGTGTGGTTTGTTGATTATGATAGTCTTCCCCCATCCCCCTTCTTATATAGAATGTGTATGACTTACATATGTCATGTATACCATATCAAGTCCTTTGCTTCGGATTTTTTTTTTTTTTTTTGTATTAGTTTATGAGGATAAGGTAATAAATATTATATCAACATAAGTTGAAAACTTTTTTGCTTTGGCTATTGGCTACTTTTAACTTTGGGCATTACAATAAACTAAAACTATTAAATTTAAAAATAAAAGTTACGTTGTTACTTATATTGAACCTAAAATAAATTTTTATTTTGATATTATGATTACACTTACAAGGGTTTAATTATAAAATTAAGCTTAAATATAACAAAGAGGAAAGGATACTCATCTTAGCAATGGTACGGAAAAAGTTATAATTGTCTCTATAACTATTTGTTCAAGAGCAGCTTGCCATAGCATCATGCCCTTTCAACAAAATACTAGGTTAGTATTTTTCTATTATTATATTGTAACCTCTTACCAGCATCTAATCACTTACCAATGTGCTTTGCATCAAGAGATGATTCATAGTTAAAACCTATAAATTTATCAAAAAATGAGATAGTTAAAGATTTCTCACATAAAATAGCATGTGATATATATAAGTAAATAGTTATGGGAGAGAAACAGTAGTGTATTAAAGAGGGAAAGGGAAGGAGGGATGGCTACATAGAAAGAGAGGGATAGAGGTTTTAGTTTGAGTTTTGATGTGTATTAAAAGGACCATTCTACCATTTTATCTATATTTTTATTTTTTATGGGACTAGTCATATCTTTCATCCTATCATTGAATTGAATTGATTTTATTTTCTATCAGTTGAGATCATATTGATACTAAATTAAAGGTGAGATAGAGTGTTAAATAGGTCTCGTTAAATATATAGACGAGACATAAAAGCTCCTGTATTAAAAAGGGAGCATAAGTGATTAGTTATCTCCTTGTCTATCACTTTAAGTGAATTTTCTAGTGCTTAATATGGTTTACAATTTAGTCTAATAAAAGATATATGAAATAGAGGGGTTATAAATTTAGCAATTAGTTTTTTTGGTTACTAGTTTCATTTCTAATTGATATATAATAATAGATGTAGTAATATAATATTACTAAATCAAATATATTTAAATAAATAATATAATAAAAATAATTTTAAAAAATGATAAGAAAAAAATACATAAAAAATTAGAACACATAGTTAACCATCAAAGTTTAATGAGTTATAACACGCTAGTATAAGTATATAGCAAGTGCCAAGAAAGAAAAGAAGAGGAAGAATGTTTAACAAAAAGATGGTAATCACATAACATTCAAGGATGGCCGATCAAAAACTCACCTATGATAGAAAGTTGCGACTCAAGAAGCCTTGGTGGCTCTTGTTTTCTATCTCAAGATGAGAGCATAATCTACCAACACCGATGAAAAGCCTCTTAATTGCTAGTTTGATAAGCTTTTTGATTTCTCTTTAAAACATTTTTTTGTTTGTAGTAATATTTTATTATCTTAAATTATATTATATAATAAAATATATTTAATGGTATTATTTTATGAAATTAGTTCTTGTAAATCAATTATGTGAAGTTTTTTATATGAAAATAAATCAAAATGGAACTGTGACCTCCATTTTTGCTTTAAAAGGAATTCAATTTTGCTTTAAGAAGATAAAACTTAATTTTATTCCATTCATTAGTTATCATTAAAGGAATTTTAATTTTATTTAATCTCATTAATTATTATTGATTAAAAATATTTATTTAAGTTTCAATAAAATTATAACATCCAAAGGCAGAAAAAAATAAACTTATAATTCCGGTCCCAGTTTCTTCTAATAATTCCATTCACTGCATGACAATAGGAGTAATCTTTTATGACATGTGCCGTAAATAATCCTTAATACATAGTTACACGCTTCATATCAACTTATCGTTGCCACTAACGTGGATTCATTACGCCTGATTTTGAAAGTGGCCATACATGGCGCAAGGCACATAGCAGGGGCTGGTAGATGTAGTTGGTATTCCGTAGCTGGTCCGAAATCGAAATCTATTGCTATTACCAACATAGCTACCTCCTACTTTGTTCGATTCAATTTGATCTCTCCATCCCGCGGCCACGTTCATCTGTTCTCCATGTACAATCTCGACTCTTTCTCGACGCAGAGTTCCATTCGTCAACCGTAACTCGGTCGGTAAGCGAATCCTTTTGAATTGTATATATATGCATAATTAGGTATTCATTAGGGATTTTACTCATGATTGAGTGCTGGTTAATGTTTCTGCTACGTGTAAAAAGAAAGTCGAGTGATCTGTTTTGTTAAAAAGAAAACTTATTGTCCTTGTTCTTAAGTCTAGATTTCGAGCATGTATTCACCTATCACATGCTGCTATACACGAAGAATATATCATATGGATTCTGTAATTTTTCCTTTTCACTGATCAGATATGAACACCGTTTCCGGATAGTGAGTGAGAGTCTGTCCAACTTGAGTATCATTATGACTTCATAGCATGCTTCAAGGAGAAGATCCAGTTTCCTGTTTATAGGTATTATACCTCGTCTCCGACTCCAAATGGTGTCCTCACGAGTATCTCCTTAAATCACATGCAACAATGTATGAGTGATATATAATATGTGCCCTTGTCCTACCTATTACAGTTTTGCTGATACATGGGTATGTGATTGGAGGAAAAATGAACAAGAATATTATTTGGATAGAGGGATTTTTGTCGGAAGAGATACAGAATCATTAACAAAAGAACGGATGCTTTTGATTTTTCGTTTTTCTTTTAATTACATCGTGTGTAAACATTGCAATATGGATCTATAAGAGCATAGAGAGGCTTCTTGCATATGAACTTTGGTAGTAGTACACCTAAGTATTGTGTGCAGTACTAGTATATACAAAATGCCTTTTTATGACATAATATATTATTAAATTTAAGCACCGCAAACCAGACCTGAAGAGACAGGATACTACAAATGGCAAAACATCAAACAGAGGAGGGACTCTCCAAACATTAAGAAGATGAGAATGATGAGAATATGAGCATTCAAGTGTGTGGCATGCAATTCGGATATGATATCCAAGCACCACTCTTCATGGACTTCAATTTATCAGTCTCTCCTCTCGCTGTCTCCTTGTTGGCACCCATGGCTCTGGTTAGATTTTCTCATTTACCAAACTTTTATTTCTTCATATAATACCAAATTTAGTTGTTTTTCTTTTGATAATTAAAGTCAAGTGCTGGGCCCTTAAATGTGTTCATCTATATCTTCTATTAGGCAAGACCACATTACTGAAAATTCTGGCTGGTAAGCATATGGTAGGGGGCCAGAATGTGGTGCGGGTGCTGAATCGTTCTGCTTTTCATGATACTCAACTGGTTTATAACAGTGACTTGGCCTATTTGGGAGGATCATGGAGTTAAACTGTTGCCTCAGCGGTGAGTGCCTGGTAAAGTCATAATTATATTCTTAAATTTTGGTAGATCAGTGTGAATGTGTACACTTTGACTTTATGAATGATTATGCAATATTCTCAATGCCATGGTTAGATAAGTATTGATTAATCAGGCTTGTAAAGGATGAGAGTTTCTTAGGAATATCTGTTATAGTGATTTCCTTGTCATGCCACCTACTAATATGATTAATAGGGATGCATCAAAGAATTCACACTTATTCTTGTTCTTTGTTGGTGTAGTAAATCCACTTTATAGTTCATTTTCATAGACTTCTTTTTGGAGTTTCTTCTTAATAGTGATTGAAAGAAAAGGGAAAAAAAAAAAGGACATGATAATAATAACCTCTCTGCATTTGGATTAAAGAAGACCATTCCAGTGATATTACAGAATATGGTGCTTATGAATAATATGGAAAACATTTGCTTGTTATAGAAAATACTAGAGCTTGCTTATTTGTGCTTTACATGACATTGATGCGAACATTCAAGACACAACATTTTATTTGTTATTGAACAATTTACAAAGATGGCTGCTTTTGGAAAATTCAGGGAGAGATTCCATTCCAAGGTGATTTTTCAGCAGAACATATGATTTATGGAGGTGCGCTATTTGGTCTCCCCAAATCGCTTATATTATGTTTTGAGTTCACACGGTTAAGATCATCACATTTACTGTCTATGGACAATTGAAGGAGCCGATCCGCAGGAAAAGTTAATCAAGTTGCTTGATATAGATCTCCATTGGAGAATGCATAAAGTATCAGATGGACAGTGCTGTTGTGTCCAAATTTGCATGCGTCTTCTACATCCATTTAAGGTATAGTATTCCATCTTGTCTAGTGAGTTATTTGGATGAACTATGGGAAATCAGAAGATTAAGGGTTAAGATTGGTCGCTATTTTCC
This sequence comes from Lumnitzera racemosa, assembly GCA_024138005.1. NCBI lineage: Eukaryota > Viridiplantae > Streptophyta > Magnoliopsida > Myrtales > Combretaceae > Lumnitzera > Lumnitzera racemosa. Next base: position 15,314,025 of record JAMXBC010000003.1, read on the forward strand.
GTGTATTTTATAGATAGATTGGATAACTGTAGCCTTGAATTTACATTGTGGGACCCCTATAAAGATTGATTTTGCATTCTTTTTGGCATACTAAAGGGCTGATTTGGGAAAGTTGCCTAAACCTGCATCTTTGGTAAATAGATAACAGGCCTTATGAGATTAGCAAGGATTAAGATCTTTGTTTTCTCCAAACTGTTGAAAGATGAGGGTGTAATATTAGCGTAGTTGAGGGCAAAAGGAAACTGTTTTGGATCAAAGATTTAAAAGCACTCTGTTAGGACTGCTAGTCTTTTCAAACCTGTTTTGTACGGATAAAAATAGAAAATTGATACCATGTTTCTCTTCAATTAGGACATTAAGAAAAATAAAAGGTGGATTCCTTTTGATATTCTGCTCTCTCATCCATTTGATCCACTTTTTCAATGTCTTCCTGTCTACGAAAAATGTGCTTATTTAAATATTCTAATTTGATTTCATCATTGGTGTAAATGCAGGTTCTTTAGCTTGATGAGGTGACAGTTGATCTAGATGTAGCTACTAGGCTGGACTTCCTTGATTTCTTGAGGGAATAATGTGAAGAGGTATTGATTGACTCAATTACTCTTTACTCTTATACTCATCAGATGCAAGAGAGAACAAGATAAGTTTAAGAAGGAACAAGTGACTGAAGAACTTATTTTTAGAAGCAATTCTTTCTTGTTGCTTTTTCCCTTCTTGCTAAGGCAATGTTTGTTTACATAAATGTTTAAATCTATATATGAGATGTCTGTTGGCATACATCTACATGTGTTCTCTGTATGGCTGTGAAAGGGTACTAAAATTTATCTTCTTTTATCTGTACATCTTTCAGCTTGACTGCACCAAAAAAAATTCTTTTTGTAAATGTTGTGTTTGCTTTAATGTCAACCTTTTTCAAAATTCCATTCTAATATAGCGTTTCCACCTCAGTATAGTAATTAGTTGCTGTAAAACTCTTAGCGGCAGGGGAAGGTGGGAGGCTAAAAGTGGAAACTGTCTTTTTTTTTTTTATTCCTTCCATATTGATATTTTACTTTGTGGTGAGCTACCAAACCATTTGTAAGCGACCATTGTCTCTTTCCACCCCCATGTATCATCAAATCTTACTACTTACCTTAAACTCTTGATATAAGTACCATTGTATTTAATGGTCGTAGTGAGATATTTACAAATGCTAAAGTGTTTGGAAAATCTTTGCTGCAAAAAAAAAAAAAGCACTATCTATCTATCTATCTATTTATCTGTCCATATATACGTTATAGGATTACTGAAATTGGATTTACAATTCAGCTTTAGAGTTTAAAAGTATTATTATTATTATTAGAAGAAGAAGAAGAAGCAACAGAAAAAATAGAAAATAAAAAAGAAAAAAATGAAAAATAGAATAAGATGTCATGTGGAGGCACATCCATTGCTATCTATTAGAGCATTCTAGAAGTTTCTTGCATTTTCTTTTACTATTGGGCCTTGGGGAGGCTGGCATATTTTGTTGAAATGTAGTAGCAGTAATCATCAATGGAAAACAAGAAAAATATTATCCCGAATATTGTGTCTTGGGTTCTACATTCAGAATCCCAAATCCAACCGCTGCATTCGGCAAAATACTGCTCTATTTTTGGGGCAAGAATAATGTGTTCATCCCAAAATTTCGTTTTGTTCATTCATGCACATAGACTATCTCCATTAACTAATTTCATTACAATAATATCAGTCCCTTTTCATTACAATTTCCACCTTCATTTGCAATCACTGTCCTTACTTCTTAGTAGACATTACTACATACTGTTCATTAGACCAAATATCTGTTACTGGACTATATATATGAAGTAAAGGTTCTGCCACACTTCTCTTCCTGAGATATGCTTTTGTTGGATGAATTTATATCCTTGATTAATATATTGAAGTGCTTTCATATGATGAATCTTCGTTCTTTCATCTAATTAAACATGACAATTAATGCAAAGTTTTTATACAATTCTTGATATGATATCATATTGCTTGTGATCTTCATTGAAGATTGCTTTCTTGCCCTCTTTATACTTATCAATGGTGTCAATTATAGAGAGGGGCAACAATTGTATATGCTACACACATTTTTGATGGGCTGGAACTGATCATGTTTACATCCAAGATGGCCAATTAAAGAGGTCTGAGAAGTTAGCAGAGATGGATGAATTGAAGAATTCGGCTAACCTTCATTCTATGTTTGAGTCCTGGTTGCGATCTGAGACAAAATGTGAGAAAAAGAAACAACACATCAATGCCCCTGCTCAAGTCCAAAAATCTTCTGCTTTGGGTGCTTCTCCCTTTTTGTCATCCAGACATATGGCGTATTATCGTTAACTTCGTAATTTCCCTTAAACTTCCACAAATTTGCACACTGAATTTATTGTGGCATTCTTTTCTTTTTGTTTCCATGCGTGAGTGTTAATATTGATGTTTGGTTCTGATTGAATTGACAGCAGATCTGAGTTATTCAACGATTTATGTTGCATGCAATGGAATTCTGAAGTAATATTTTGGAGGGAAATCTTCTGTCGTTGGTCTTATATTATAGCTTAGGTCTCAAGTTTTGCAGACAACATGAAGAAGATTGTTTGTAAATTGTTTAGCGATATGTTGAATTGTATACTTACGATGTTGCACACCTATTTCGCGATTTCAATTTTCCATTTAAAGAAGGTGATGATCATGGCTGTTTCTAGTTTATGCCTTTGGTAACAGCCGTAGGTTACCGCCCATGCTTCAAGTTGTGAGGTGTAAGTGCTTCACTGTGTCGGTCTTCTTGGTGGTAAGGGTCCCAAAATTTCAGTTGGTCCTCTCGCGTTGTCTTGGTTGTGGTAGTACGTCGGGTTGTGAATGTATATTGTAGTTCGCAAGATACATACACATTGTAGCTGAAAAGCAAACTCAAAATAAAAGAAACTCTTTCCGATTTTCGATTTCATGCGTCTAATTAAAAACTTCCATCTAGACCTTTGAATTCAATCGGGATAAGATATGGATACCAATAGAAAGCACTTGTATTTCATCTAGTAAAACCGGTTCTGTATCGTTTTCTTTTTCCACTACCATAAATCGCATCTTTGTCTGGCAATGTCCTTAATCATGGAGTCTTCGTTTTTCCTTTCGATTTGACAAACAAAACTAAGAACTCATGTCATGCTTATCGTATACTGCTGCCCTATGGAAGAGGATCAAATTCTTCTACCAAAAATGAAGCTTGTCTTCCAGTGTTAAATCTATGCCCCAGGCAAGCAACAAAAACCAAGACGTTAATCTCCCATAACGGCATGTATAATAAGACTGAACAATCTTCATAAGCATAAGATTATGTAAAAATAGCTATAAAAATAAGTTCTTTTGAAGATTATGATATCATCATATGCAGATTTCCCTAATAGAATAGAACTATAATGGAGGATGGATTCGTAATATCTTAATAGTATTATTAATTTGTTGATTAGTTGGTTAGAATTGAATTGTTGTTCCTTTATGTCATTGATAGAATGATTTAAAGATTATTATCTCTTTTTTTTTTTTTGACAATTAAAAGAATAATATCTTATTGACTTAAAAATTGATATATGCCCTTGCTTTTTTTTTTTTTTTTGAAGAGTAATCATTCTTAACATATAGCAAAAGTTTTTTGCTTCTAACTTCTGATGTGATGGAGCATTCACTAACGAAACCATCTTTACATGCTTTAAACATTTCTCTAAATATATATGAAAATTGCGGCCAAAAGGAAAAACAAAGAACTTGAAGATTTCCTAAGTTAAAAAAGTTTAAAATTTGAAGAGCACAAATGCCTTAGCACTCTTTTGCCTAAATTTAGAGCTTTGAAGTGCCGAACAAAATATTAATAGACTAGGCCCACATGATCCCTAATGTTGAGCTACTGAATCGTAAAGAGGAAAAGATAAAGTTCAACAAGAATTTATGTGCTTGAAACTTTGGTTTGTCTCCTTGTTTGACAATCTTTTGTGGCAAACTGATCAAGTACGGAAGAGGATGTGTGAAAGAGTTAATAGCACAGTACGAAACCACACATACTAAAGAATAAGGATCTTTACTATCTATTTATTTATTTTTCTACAAAACATACAGAAAAATGATAAAAATCATTACATCTTATATTTTCAGTTTTCAGCAAGTCCTATAACATTGAGAACGTAATGGATCAAATTTTAATATGTTATTTATACTATATGATATATTTTCATATATCACTTTATGTTGCAAGTAACAATTAGAGTTTACATTTACACTAATTATATCATTTTTTTCAATTATACATCTAAAGTTTTATTCAACTTATTTAATTTATACTATATTAGTTTATTCAGCTATAATAAACCAATATAAACCAATGGATGGTTACTCATCGCTTAAGAGAGTTCATGTGACCCTCTAAAGCTATGCATTACCATCTATGGTTGTTAGTGGGTTTTGCGACTAATGTTTGTGAAGTGATATGATCACAAGAGGGAGTCGCCACTACAATTTAAGGTCATAAACGGCTACCTCATTGGTTGAACATGCTGAATGAATTAGTAAGCATAAATTAGAATTAATTGAGATGTAGATGTTAATAATTAAATTTTTGATTAAGTGTATAATTAGAAAAGTTAAACTTCAATGTATATAATTGTAACAAGTAATTGTTGAGGTATAAATTGTGACATTGAATTCTTGATTAAACATGACACATGGAACAATGAGAGGGAAAAAAAAATATATATTAAAAGAAATTATTTTGAAAATTTTAAGACTTGATATAAAAAGAAAAATTTAGAACAATTGCAAATTCAAAAAATGTTATGACTTGTGAATTTAAGTTGTGGTATTTAGAGATTTGTAATTGGAAAGACAATTTGTGATTATGATCATGAATGTCCTATTTTACGCCTTTTACAATTTAAACTAATAAAAGAACAAATAGCTTCTATTAGGAGAACTAATAGAGCTGTGAAACAGGAAAAAAAGGTCCAAAAAAGACTAAACCAATTTGGATTAGCAAGAGAATCGAGACCATTATGCTATTTCAAATTAATAAGGTCGGAAAAGAGAGGTCATGTTAAGCTAACTTGTTGATCTTAGTTCAATAAGTTCATGTATTCATTAGATATGTGAAATGCTATTGGGCTTATATACATCTTTCTAACGACCTTATTAGTTATATTCATTTAAATTGAAGTTGAGGATTGAAATTTCTTACATTTAGACTGTGTTTGGACCGATGGGAATTTAAAGAAATCAAAGGACATTTGTGTGGTTACGATGAAAATGAGACAAAGTGGAAGGAAACTAGTGGAATTGTTTCCTCCATGAAGTCCTTTTTCTTTTTCTCCAAATTTCAAGAGAAGTTAAAGAAAATGGGTTAGAAAGCACATGAAATTATAAAAATAGCCTTAACAATGAGAAAGAAATAGGTAAGAAGGAGAAATCTCATAAGATTAATTCAGTCCACTAATTATTATATATTTTGAACTTTTCCATCATTTTCTGTTGATTTCCATTCTTCAAGAACATGATAAAAAGCTGGGTACCATTAGGAGGAATTAATATAATGGGAATTTCCAGAATTAATGATGTATTGGATAATCATATTAACGGAACCGTTAAATGATCGATAAAATAAAAAAAAAAAAAAACACTTGATAAACCCTACCAAAACCGGTACATATTTTGGCTTATTGATGGACAAAAATGAAAGCATAGGAGGAACATTTCTACACTACTATTTAATGGTACCATGTTGACAAGCCACTAGCATTTAATTATGTTTTGCTTAAGAAAAACACTTGACTATTCATCCATTTATTTTAACTTTAATCATCGATAACCATGGGAATTACATAACATATACAACTTTAGAATTGTTTTGATTAAGAAAAACACTTAATTATTCACACATTATTTTCAACTTGGATTGAACATCGTTGGGAGGGATTTTTGTTAATTCTTTCAGCATATACTCCCACAGTGTCTCATCTTTACTATGCAAGAAGGAGCCTATGACCTCCAATGCTAAAGGAAATCCTCCAATTAGCAGTACCATTTCACGAGATAGAGTCATAAGTCTAGGCGACGGTGTATACCGTTAAATGCATGCTCGTGAAAAAGAAAAAGGGTATCAGTAACTTGTAGTTCATGAAGCTTATAAATTCTTCCCAGTTGATATCCAAAGCTTCCTTATTTCTAGTTGTAACGATGATCCTACTTCCAGGAGCAAAAAAACCATTTTGCAGAACTAGAGCATTAAGCTGGTCTGTTCGGTCAACATCATCAATGACAACGAGAACTTTTTCCTTGACATGTCTGAGCAGATTTGTTCCTTCATCATCAACACTAGCAAACTCAAGCTCTTTTGGATTATTAGGTCTTAGGATGTCTAGCAAGAGTTGACTTTGGAATTCTTCAAGGCCCCTATTCCGCATTGATGTTTCTCTTACGTTTGTAAGGAAGCTGTGGCACACAAAACGTTTCTTAGGTTGGTTGTAGATGACCTTGGCGAGAGTACTTTTCCAATACCTGCCATGCCATGGATTCCTACCACTCAAACATCACTAGCATCAGGCTCTAACAATTTCATGACTTCCTACATGAGCTTCAATCCCAACTTTATATCCACTTGCCAGTTCCTTCAGTACATTATGAAGAGCTTTCACTACTACTTTTGCCTTAAGTCTGCAGGTTTCCATTAAAATTGAACGTGGCCACATACAAATAAAGTAAACATATCACTAGTTGGGTTTCAATAAACAGAAGCATAATTTTTTTTTCTTTTTCTTGAGAACAACACAAGCTTATGGTTAAAAAAAAAAAAAGGGACAAAAAGATAAAAAGAAAGAAAGAAAAACACAGGCAGACTAAAAAAAAGAATTAACATCAAACTGAGATTACAAGTTTTAAGGGACACATACTCATCATTTAAATGCTGCAACTCCCATCCATTCATGGCTCCAACTTCTCTAAGAGCAGTCCTCCACACCTCAACTATCTCAGCATCATAGTGCTTTAGATGCTCTGCTTAAACGCCTCCTCATAACACACTTGGATTGATTTTGAACTTGATCAGGTGAGACATCATAGAATATGGACAGAATTGATTGGTTCCTCTTTTTCTTGCATTCCACAATATGAGCTAATTCCTAAAGGCATCGGATGCTGAAAGCATAGCCTTTAGAGAAGATGGGTATGGAGATTTTTTATTGATTCATGGCCTCAGGTCTACCTCCACCCAGCTCTCCATCATCGGTAAAGGCATTTACATCAATGTTGATGTACAAACCGTCAGAGAAATCTTGACCTCTGAAGCTGACGAAAACTTTTAGATCTGCCATATCAAGTGCTTCGAATGATCTAGAGACAGAAAACAAACACAGTGAAATAACCAAAAGGCGGAAAAGAAAAAAGAAAAAGAAGGAATTCACTATTGGTTACGTGCAAATACATTCTCTAAACTCTCAAAATGAGACATTGTCTGTCCAAAACTTTTCAAAATACGCATCCCCAAAGCATTATTAAAGCCCTGAAAGCATAGTCATTCATGTTATTTTAGTGACCATATTGGGTTGCTTCAAAGGTTATAGGAGGTAAGCCATATTTTAAAAATTTAGAGGGTTTATCAACACTTAATCAATATTTTAGGCATTTATATGCATTTAACCCAAATAAAACTCACGTGTACTACAGTGCCATCTTTTTTCCCAAGTTCTTTGCATAAGGATCAAGGCTAACGACTTCCCCATGAAGATCCTTATGTGATAGAGTTGAGTCCTCCTACTCCTGACACAAGTATCTACTTACTTCAAATTGTATTATTGTAAAAATAATAATAACATGAAATCTACACAAATTCAAATAAAAAAAATTACAAAGGAACACTTTAAAAACCTTATGATTGAAAGTTGAGAGAGTTTTGGAGGTCCTTATGGATAAAATTTTTTTAAGGGTGAACCATTGGATGTTTTCAAAATTTGGAAATGCAAAGTGATTATATTCTACTAAAATTTACTGTTAATTATGGACTTTTCATTTTCCAATTAAAATTTTATTTAAATGTTATAGTAACTGCATAAAGTTATAAGTAAATAAATATATTCAATAAGTGTGTCTCAATCAAATTATTTTTTTTTTTAAAAAAATTAAGGTGTATAGTATCAAACACGAACTACTACTAAAAATTAGCAATAAATAGTAAAAACATGAAAAATTTGTAATTTTAATTTTTCTTATATTGAGGTCATAAAATAAATAGAGATTCTCCTCTCCCCCCCCCAAACAACCCAACAAACTACTTATTAAAAATTAGCAATAAATAGTATGAACATGAAAAATTTGTAATTTTAATTTTTCTCTCTACTCATCTTGAAAGATTGTATAAATTGTGTAGAGACCAATTTTAACTTGATATAGATATAAATAAGATAAATATTTCACTACCAATTTTATCCGATGTCTTTGAAGAGACACTAGGAATTTCACGTTTTATAATCCTCACCAAAACCGGGGAAACCTCATTCAACAAATTCACACAATGGCATATGTGACGAGCCTGGAAATCTACATGCTCCAAGGATGCTTTTGCAATTTGCAAGCAAATTGCCATTATACATGTACATAAAGTAGCCTAGGATAAATGGTAGCTCCAATATGATAAATAAATACATAATAAATTTAAATTAAAGTACAAAACAATAATAAAAAAAGTAACCATTAAATCTGACATGAGCTAGAGGTGAGATAAGACTGATTTTTTTTAACTTTCCATATAGTTACCTGAATAGCTAAGAAAATGAGCCCAATATTATGGGTATAAGTTAAGCTGACTTTGTCAAGTTTTTATGGTATTTTTTCTACAATATTTTCTAAAGATATTTTACACGATCAATAACGATTGTCGTCATATAATACTAACCGGCACTTACCCTATAGGTTGTGATATAACATAAAGTTTCCGAACTGGTGAGGGGAAGTATAACACTAGCGAGTGTGCTACTCTTGGAAATAGGCGAGTAAGCTTAATATATCCAATAGCCCACAAGCTTAGATTGCTTACTATACTATTTATCGGTATGGATGAGATTTCACATGCCACTGAGATTAAATATGCAGACAGATATATATATATATATATATATTTATAGAGAGAGAGAGAGAGAGTCACCTTGGGAGATCCTCCCATGGAATTTCTAGCCATTTCATGATGTAGTGATAAAGGGATGGGCAAAATCCTATGTCGACTCTCTTTAGTGATTTCAATTTCTCCAATCCTTGAAGCCCTCTAAGTTTCTTACATCCAGACAAGTCCAATTCCTTGAGTTTCCTTAATTTTAACAAATTTGGTAAATTTTCAATTACTTCCCACCATTCCATGTCATGATGTTCCAATGATTCTAATTCCTCCAGTCCTTGAAGCTCTTTAAGTGCCTCACACCAGCTCAATTTCAATTCCTTGAGTTTCCTCAATTTTGACAAATTTTCAATTACTTCGCACCATCTCTTTTCTAGATGTTCCAATGATTCTAATTCTCTGAGTCCCTCCACCATAAGTAACTGCTTACAAGTATCAATGTGAAGCTCAACCGATGCTTGCATGTTGCCAAGCTCTTGCGGCAACTTCATATGACCATGGCATTCTCTCAGATTCAAGACAATCAGATTTTTGAGTATCCCTATTGATGGGTCAACTTCTTGCAGGTTTCGACAACCTTCAAAACTCAATCTCTGCAGTGACTGAAACTTGGATAAATCTGGTGTTTTACATAAATCTTCGCAAAATTCCAGAATGAGAGCTTTTAGTTTCGTGCCCAGCTGCAAAACAATTTGTCAAATTAAAAATGAGAACCATTCTTTCAAGATTAAACAGGAAAGAAGTAAAATGTGAACAATATGAGACCTGTTTTGAGCTCTAGCCGCTCCATTCATCTGTAATATTACTTTCTGAGAGATCAAGAATCACTAGGTTATCAAGGAATAAACTGCATTCTGTAACGGTAGAGTAATGCCATTGTAGCCAACTGTAACATTCCCATGACTTCATCTATAACGTCTTCAAGCCTAACTATAGTGTCTTTTAGAATGAGATGTGATTTTTTCAGTTCTCTCCAAACCTCTGAAACCACTTTTTTAACTAATTCCCATTCACGCCTGTTACGGTTCCAAATCAAATACATGCTGTAAATATACTATTAGCCAAAATACAAGCAAGAGCAACTTAATTGAAAATCTGAACTTACTCGGTTTCGATTTATCCTTTATTTGCATTTTCTTTTTCACCACCATTGATAAACTCAATAAAAAAGAATAGCTAGTACCGGTAGACAAATTGAAAATATGGATTTGAGTTACGAAAATTTACCCATCACCGACAGTCTGCAATTCCCACCCCTTCAAGGCTCCGATTTCTGCAAGAGCATTTCTCCATTCCTGAACCTTCTTCTCGTCATAACGCTTCGAATGCAGTCAAAATGGCTCCTCATAAGTTCCAGACTGGTATCTGACTTGATGGGGTGGGACATCATAGAAAATGGGCAGGACCGACTGATTCTTGGTGTTCCTGCATTTCACCATATGAGCTGCTTCTAATAGACACCATTTACTGGAAGCATAGTCTTTAGAGAAGATGGGTACACAGATCTTAGACTGAGTGATGGCTTCCAGAAGGTTACCACCGATCTCTTCTCCAACACGAAGCTCTTCATTGTTGATGAAGGCACGAATACCAGCACTTCTAAGACTAGTATAAAGATGATCAGTGAATCCTTTTCGAGTATCCGAACCTCTGAAGCTTAAAAAAACTTCGTAACATTAACCTTGCGGATCAGGGATCGAAGAAGCAGAATCACTAGTGCTAGTGCTGCTACAAGCACCATCTGAACGTTTTCTCTTCATCCTAAGCGATTTGTTGGTTTACTTGAAGAGTTAGCCATGCAGGAGTTAATCTAATTGTTTGAATACACCCTAGCCAAGAGAGAGAGAGAGAGAGGAGAAAGAAACCTTACAGAGAAAGAGAGAGAGTCGTGTCCGGATATCGAGATCAGAAATCAGATGAATTGAAATCTGTTTTGTATATGCATGTAGATTTGGTTTTGGTTGTGGCTGGACTGGAATGGATTTAAATTTGAAGGTGAAATGATACGGAAATTCAAATGAACCTTCATATCAGACTGGAAACAATTTCCAGTTATCAATGCCAAAGTCTCTCACTTTGGAGACAACTTCCTTGGTTTTGTTTCTATTTTATTCTATTCTATCGTGAAATCAAAGCTTACGGTAAAAGTTACCGCAATCGGTAGCCTCCTACTTTTACTTTTTTTTTCTCCATGTGAACTGGTACCTGGTAAGTGTATATATATTTTACGAAAAGGCCAAAGTACTCATCCAGGACATTATTATTCATTTCCAATTGCTTTACGTTAGTTTTCTCTGTACAAAACTATTTTTGGATTTATATATATATATTTATAAGAAAATGGATTGAAAATAAACTTTAAGAAGGTTTGGCAAGTAAAAATTTGATATTCTCTAAAATTTCTGTTAATTATTTGCTGAAAAGAATCAAACCAAGACTTTATTCTACAGATTCTAATAACTGCAACAAGCATGGACGTTTACAATTGTTTATCTGTTTTCTTCAGCATTATGATTATTATTGCTGTATTTTTGTACTATACGTATCCTAAACTTTAGGCATGCATCACATGACAAATTTGCTATTTGCTTCTTGTAGCGAATGGTCCGACCAGGATCCGTAAATTATTTAAAAATTCCTATTTAAGTTAAAAGAGGTAAACTACATAAACCGATAGCCTCAAATACTCCGAACATAAAAAAAAAAAAAAACAACGGATACGATGATAATAATAATAATAACAAATAAATATTTAACATAATAGTAAAAAATATCTAAATATATCTATGATCATCTATACTAGTTTATCTATGACGATCTGTAATAGTCATCCTAACATATCATACCTAAATAAGTAATAAATTTTACTGCACTTCAGCTGCTCAAGTATAGGTATTGACCAAAGAGATATAGAGAGAGAGAGTAAAAAAAAAAAAAAAAAAGTCATTTCCAGGAACTGATATAGTTTACGTGGATTTACAATTTGTTTTTATTGCTAAAATGATTGCCTACGGCCTAACCTAACCTGTAGGCATCCGCGCCGGGTGCTCTTCTGACGCCAGCTCCATAATTCCAACTCCCAAAGCGTTTGAGAGGCAACTGCTTTACACCTAAGACTAGCACTACTAAAGCTGGCATTTTGTTTGGGCTCCCCCGAGCTACAGCCACTGGTAGATACTTCGACATATTGCATTAGGAACAACGAACGACCGATTCCATATATACCTCCTTTACAAAAATAAATATTTTTTAAAAAATTATAAAATTGAATTTATTTATTTTTTATTTTATGTATATTTATGAAAATATCATTTAAAATAATTATATCTAATCTATAAAGTATAATTTAAAAAAAATATTTTTAAAATACTTAAATTTTTATTTTTCAATTTTTACGTCTCAACCATTACTTTTATTATAATTATAAAATATAGATAGAAAAAATAGTTTTTTTTTTTTACAAAGATAAGATAATATTTTAAATATCAAATTTTAAATATAGAATAGATAGGAATAAAATATAGACTATATACATAAAAAAAAATTCCAAACAATAGGTGATGCTTTTTTATTTTTCACCAATGGAAATGACTCTAAATAAAAGTCTCTTGAGAGATTTGGAAGGTAGTCTACATAAAATTACACTTCAAGCTGGTTTTATTATATAAGGTTGTGATCCAACTATAGGAAATTCCTATTATTCTGATGTAAGGCAGTGGTTTTTAATCCAATATACACTCTTAGTTGATGTCATTCATAGTACGTAAACGGTGGACAATGCAATGATTTCAAGAAAATCTAGGAATATGCAAGTGTATATGTAAGGAAATTTGGAGTTGATTTTCAAGAAATTAAATTAAATAAGAACTTGAGCATTTAAATACTCAGTATATGTGGGAGATAAAACATCAATTACATAAAACATGTATTATCTGTTAAGTCTGTTTTGTATTGTTGACGCTTTCATTCATACGATTCGTAGTTATACTACTTGTCAGAGGCCTTTATGCTGTCCTATTTTTGTAGCAACATCATGTCTCTCTTGCTCATGTGTTGACAAATGGAACTCTCTCTCCCAAACCTGTTGAACCCCCAACTCTTTCTTAATCCGAAACTTTCGGTCATTCCTACAAAAAAGGAACGTTGTCTGAAAATCAATGATCTTCAGGATCATATTGACAACTCTCTATCCAACCCTCCTTTGAATGTCAACTCGCAACTACCCCTGCATGATGCTAGTATCGATGATCCTTATCATAGGCAAAGGCAACAACCAATCTCAGAAGGACAACAGCATCAGCATCAAAATAGGTGCTCATATAGGGACATAACTGTGGCATGTATTACAAGCTTATGCTCAAAACTTCGACCTTCATGGGAAACAAAAGAGGATTTGAGAAACACTTAATCCAGTAATTCTTCTATTAAGAATGTTAATGATGCTAAAAAGGCTAATACAGCTACGATTACAGGAGTAGCAATAGTAAACTTCACCTTTACTGAAAGAATAATCCACCTCAAACCGTGGAGACAATCCTTAATTATTAAACTATATGAAAAATCTATGACTTATCCCATATTATACCCTAAGCTAAAAGCATTGTGGAAAACGAGCTAAGACATTCACTTAATCAGTATAGGACGGTGTTACTTTTGATGATCGAAATGACCTTGGGGACGTGATGAAGAGTGGTCCCTAGTTAATTTTTGGAAAATTCCTCACAATGTGGTGATGTAAGCTAAATTTTAATGCTTCGACGATCAATTTTAATTCAATAGTTGTATGGATCAAAATCCTAGAGCTATCCATAGAATATTATTCCCCCATTACCCTAAAAAAGATTAAGGGGGCAATCGACCTAGTACTATGATTTGATGCATACATACTAAATGTTGAAAGAGGTTTATTTGCTTGTTTATGTGTTTAATTTGACCTCTTAATACCCCTAATACGCACATTTATTTCGGATGGATTAAGTTACAAAGTCTTGTATGTTACAAACTCCAGTAAGAAGGATTGAGACATTTCTACTTTAGTTATGGGTGGATAGAAGATTCTGCACCCAATTTTAATTATCGTCTAGAACCAAAGGGCCAATAGACCCCATATGCATAATTAACTAGGGCCTACCTTCACCTAATGTGCCCATTATTCCTTTCTCTCTCTCTCTCTCTCTCTATTGCCTACTTAAATGCAAAGGAAAAATTTGAACAAAAACACTTACCTTAGGTTCCCAAGTATAATGATAACACTTCCTAATCACCATGATCGACTCCCTCTTGTTTGGGATGAGGAGAGGAATTTAAAAGAAAAAAAATATAAAAGGAATGAAAATGAAAGGAAAATATTTATTTGAGTAAAAAAGAAGTGATTGTAGAAGAAAAGTTGATTAGGTGTTTTTTAAAATGTATTAAAATACTAAAATACACTTAGAAGATTAAAGTGTGTTTTTGTTTGAAGAGCATTTATATCACTTCATTAATTTTCCTTCCTATTTTGTCTACATGTAGAAGAAAAGGTTTTTAACGGAACTAAGCGAAATCTTTCCTTCTCAAATCCTTTCCTTCCCTTTATCCACTCTTTATCGAAAAAAGGAAAGGAATAATTTCTTTCCCAGTTCTTCTTCCCCTACGGCACCCAATAACCTCCCTAACACCCACACAGCCACCACACCACATCCTGCCCGCCCCCCCTCTTTTCTTTCATCTATCTTAAACGTAGGGATATGCTCCTTAAATACTTATCCAATCTAAAAGACAAACTCCCTAACCCAATTAATGGAATGGTTCAGATCTCTACTAATATGAGAATAAATCATTGAATCATAGATTAAACATTTAAATCAGAGATTCCCAATAGCAAATCCATTACAATTCAAATTGATTGTGGAACTTAGACAGCGGTTGATGGAATATTAGCTGAGAAGGTACTATTCATTAAGAATTTGCAACTTTGTTGATGGATTTGAAGGACACATCTAAGAAGACAATAAGAAATACCAGGAAATTCATAAGAAGTTATGACTAAACCAGATACCCAAACCTCCACTATTCTTCGTTGAATTACAATTAAAACCATCACATAAGCTCCAAAAAATTAAATCAATTTATTAGAAGCAACCTAGAGCAATTATCATGTTTGTCTATTCCAAGAAATCCTAAACCCCCCAATTGAATTTAAATCCTAAGCAATGGAATCCAAAAACTCCATCTTCTCATCTTTGAATTCTCTCAAAAGCTTGCTAGACAAAAAGGGAAGAATGCATAGATGGGTCAACGTGCACTTCTCACTTAAAATTCGTTATTGTAATTGATATGTTTTGTTTATAGATGTATGGACTCGAACACTGCTTAAACTGCATTAGTTGACATTTATCAAAGAGATGATAGGTATGATGGAGCAAATCTCCCACATACAGATCTATGTGACATGCCAATAGCCAACAAATTTCTCTTAATGGAGCGACACTGCTAAAGATCAAGGAGTACATTTTGGTGATCCCTACAACAATCATAGATCAAATGACTCATGTAGATATAAGATTGGATCAATAAGGAAACGACATATGTAATGACAATACATGTGCTCTTCTAAAGACCAAACTACAAGTTGATGCATGCAATTACCCTTGTAACACTTCCTCTCAGGAGGTTATGAATGATTCCATTGGTGTATTGTAGTAGGGAAGAAGCTATTACTTTGACGTATTGTGACTATAGACCATAAAAGTTCCACTTAGATGTGAAACGAGTTCTTAACTCGCGCAACAATCCCTTTGGTTTAGAATTGCTATAACTTTAATAGATATGAAGTTAATGCCTATATCTACAAAGCTTATGAAGATCACCTCATAAAGCATCAAAGGAGCTAACTCTAAGAGCAAAAGCAAATGCGATACAAGAAATGGTCCATGACATACAACTAAACATGTTGTTACTAATGGATACTAAGATGGACCTGGTTGCTGCCTCTGAATTAGCTAGCCAATTGCCTTTTAAGGGTATCATTTGCTTAAAAGTAAAAGGTGCTAGGGGTAGTCTACTACTACTTTGGAAGGAAGAATCTCTCTCAATTCATCGTAACCATCAATCACAACAAGAAATCCATGTCTTAGTGCAGGTTTGACCTTCTTTTAGCCCTTTGGTTTTTTTACTGGAGTTTATGCTTATAATAAGCCTAGTTTATGATCTCTACTCTTAGATAAATTATTAACTTATATGAGAGTATAAATAGCCAACTTGGTGTCTTTTAGACAACTTTGATGACATTATTAGTCTTAGGGACAAATGGGGAGGTACACCCTTTAAACACTTGTTAGCTATCCCATATTGTGCTTGCATTTCTTCCTATGGTATTACAGACCTTGGGTTTGTTGGACTACAATACCCTTGGTCAAATAGGCAAAACCTACCTAGTCTAGTTTAGTATAAACTTGAATTGATAGAGGTTGGAAAAATTATGCTCAGCATACCTTATACCCAAATGCAATGATTTGATACCTATGTAAATCGACATTAAATTGCTACACTATTCTCATACAAATACATCCAAGTTGGAAACCAAATCCAACCGTTGGCCTATTTCAATTCTAATCAATGTGGTTAGACCACCCTACTTTCAAATTTATTATTACATTCGTATGGCCTCAACAACACCAACAAAATCTTGAAGTTGTACATTTAAGCATTGCAATTGAACTATGTATGGCCACATTAGTTCTAAGAAGAAATTCTTAAGGAAATTACATAGAAAAATTATTAGCTAAGCATCTTTGTAAATACTTACTAGCTACTGAGCAAAGCCTACATCCTCAAATACAACCAAGTTCTTAGGCATTAAGAATATATGTGGAAGTGGAAATCCCGTACTAAATGGATGTAAGATGGGGGCCGTAACACTAATTATTATCATAGACTTGTTGTAGCACTTATGACACCAAATAAAATTTGGGGCTTACAAAAATTTTGCTAGCAATTAGATTTCACATCTAATGCTTTTGATAGAGCTTGAGAACAAACACACTTTCTCCTTCGTGGACAAATTAAGAGGGGTTCGGCATTCAAGCCTAACCTAGTGTTAATTGGCTACTTGCTATAGGGACCATGGCATTATAATGCATTTAATGAGAAGGGATAGATGTTAATGGGGGATAACCATGCTCATCACTAGTCACTACACATGAACCCAGCCCATGCCTTATGGTAAGGGGACATTTAGGTGTCGGCTTAGTACTTAATCAAGGCCTAGCCCATCATCTATAAATACACTATGTTATTTCTTTCCAGATCATGTTGGCATTTACACTATAGTCTTCTTTATACACTTTCTACCACTAGCAATTGACATAGACATTGGAGTAGTTGCATCAGAGTAAACTCTGGTGCCCATTTTAGTGGATTATTTATTTTACATGCTTAGGGAAGCCCATTACCCAGTTAGATGAAAATCTAATATCAATAGGTTATAATGCTTTGAATAACATAACTAGTAGAGAACTTACCTTATGAGAAAATATTAATTTAAAGTACATGTTCATATTAATGGAAATAACAAATTTATTAAAGCTATTACCACAGTTCATATACCAACATTCAATGTTTATAAATTCTTATAAATATATTGTGAAACTTATTATTTGTTTACAATAAATATATATTATATATTATAGTTTATATAGAAAATAAAAAGTCATCCTATTTTTATATGAATGAGTTGTTTCGAAAAAGTTGCAATCATTCAAAATATAGGAATATAATTAGAATCCCAAGAGTTAGCGTGTCTTACACCATGTCAAATAAAGTTGTAATTTTTTACAAAAGGATTTTTTTCCCTTTTCCTTAAAAAAGTAATATCAGTGAAAAGGTTATAGCAGCAAAGGTTTTTGAAACTAAAATATAAAAACCGTATCCGATGTTGCATGTATGGTTTTGAGGGAGGTCTTTCTTTTATATCTTTCAAGATCTACCCCCACAATATAGGATTAAAAAGTCATAATAAATGATTTTAGCTCTTATGAAAATAAAATTGATTCTTGAATCCATTTCATGCTCATGTCACGTCAAGGTACTATAGAAAAAAATTTGAAAAATTTGATTGAATTTATCGCAATCAATTAGCTAATATTTAATTTTATAGATTCAAAACGAGAAAATATCATCCCATTCAATCGAGTCAGGATGCACTAGATGGCTAACAAATTGGAAAAATTCATCCATTGTTCAATGTATTTTACATATTATATATGTGTGTGTGTGTATATATATAGATATTGATATACATGTTAATTGTCAAGACCAATTTCTTCAATAAGCTCTTTTGGTCCTTTGAGCAACTTAAGATGCTTAAGCTTTATCCACTTAGAATGAGAATTTTCATTAAGTGCTCATGATAAAGTTAGCCTAAGGAGGTACGAGTTATCAAAATGAGCAACAGAAGCTTAGGGAAGAAGTACATAAACCATTAAGTTGAGTAGCACAATTTTCAAGATGGGGTGTGCATCTTTCACTTTAAGCAATTTGCATTTCAAGTTGAAGCGCACACTAATTGGAGTGGCTTCAATATCGGGCTCCAAAGTGTTTTCCAGCGTTTCTAAATTCCTTTTCCATATAGCTTTCTACTCTACTATCCTCCTTCTCCTTTTCCTAAGACGATGGATGCTAAATGTCAATGCCAATGATGTAGCACAGACATTTAGGCATCTGTCTTGTGGTTTATCTATTGTATTTACTATTGCTTTATATAATCTTTTGCTCTTAAACTCCTTATTAACAATCAAGACCACTATAATCTAGTTGTTGGAATATTAGTTTTTTAATGAGATGAATTAAATTCAAATTTTATTTTTCTAAGTTGTAATATATAATAGCATGAAAAAAAACCCTGTTAACTTGTTGTAAGGACTCAACTATTAGCCTATTTTGTTTCTTTTTGCTATTAGCGGTTAACTTTGTATTAGCTAGCTTTCTTACATTGATTGAATATTTTGTTGCTGCTTTTGGAAATGGGTTGTTTTTGAAGTGAATGGTTCGCGTTATTATATGAAGTGATTAGGTTAAGTCATTTTATGAAGTAAATGGGTGCAGACATTGGTGAAGTGGATGTATTGAGTGGTTATTTTCTAGCATTTATGTTGTTGAGTGGCTTTTAAGACCACATTTGTCATTGGCAATTGTGGTTGTACTCAAGGAGTATTTAGTTTGTACATGGTGTTGCATGTGTAACATTTTTCTTTCATGGATTTTAATGTGATGTTTTTAGCTTACTATGCTTACGCTTAGTTTAAGCATTTTCTTGGCTCTTTTCTTTTTTCTTTTTACCCCCTACATACACACCTTTCCCCTATTCCCCCTTCTTTCAGTCACCAATAATATGACACGTCATTTTGATGGGGCGAATGAAGAGTTGAATTTTTATTTGTCCAAATCCTTTTCCCAAAAAATCTTGTTGAAAAATTGATTTTTATTAATACCCTTAAAAATCAAGTATTAACTTCTAAATCTAAATTGGACAACCCTTCATAAATGACTACTTAGTTTGGGGTTGGTCCTAGGAAAAGTTTTATCCTTATTGAAAAGAAAAAGATTGTTAAATTGGAAATAAGACAAAGTTAAGTATAAATTAATAAACAATTACTCTAAAAAAAAAGAAAATATATATTCAATATTCAAATTGCATGTTGGAAAAATTTTTTCTAGAGTAAGTTTTAACGGAATTGAACTCAAAAGACAACTCTAAAAGAACTAAGTTGATTAATTAAAAAAAAAAGGATTTTTTGAGCAAATCTCGGTATGCAAGCCATTCAAATGATACGTCTAAAGGTATTGATCTTAGAAATTTATACCATTCAAATGGCTAAGAAGAGGCAATTGCATGACATAGTTAAAAGTTTTTCATCAATTGCTCTTTCTACTTGGATGGGCAACGTAAGGCATTCTCATGATCCCTCAGTTTGTGCTTATGAGAGCATTTGTAGTGCTTGTTAGGCCTTAAAATGGCAACAATAGAATGTAGCCATTGTAAATTTGCAGTTGCAATAAATGTAACCCATGCCTTTGAGTAATGGGTACTGGGTTATAAATTCTCTATCTAAGGTAGACATTAAGCATTCAATTAGGCAATCTAAACACTAATATCTTATTCTCTTATTCATTATACTTTCATCAATTAGCACTTATGTTTCCTATTTTTATTAAGTGAGAAAGTATAGTGCAAGATTGAGCTTTCATTTATGATTACAAATAGTACTACTGTAACTTTTTTAGGATAATATCATGACCACTATTTGAACTTTGTGTATTTTGACAATTTTATATATAAAGTTTGAAGTTACAAATTATGTTCCCAATCAAACTTAAACCAATCAAATTTTGCGCTTGAAGTTTTAAGTTAAACGATATACCATAATTGAATATTTACTTGTCAAATTTACTACCTCATCATTTTAACCACATGATGTGACAAATAATCATTGTTCAATGAGTAAAATTAAAGCAAGGTAGTAAATCTACCAAGTAAAAGTTTAATTATGTATAATGTTTAATAATTTCAAACTTAGATATAAGATTATAAGATCACCAAAAAGTTAACTTAGCGATTTTAATATTGTCTTAACTCTTATGAATGGTGTTTATAGAGAGCAAAGGTTGGTCTGATCTCCACATTAAGAATTCATACTTGATTCTCTCTAATCCTTTCTCTTTATTTCATCGCGATTAATCATTCTTTCTTATGCTAAAATTTGTTCACTCATTTCATTAGCCATACTATTTGATTGAAATCGATAATATTAATTGATAATATTAAACCAATGACTTTGTAGCCTAATAGCACAAATACTGGTCTTTTGATGCAATGATTGTAAAAAACAGAATTGAAATCGTAGAGGGCTAAAATTTTTTGTGGGTTTGAAGCTCAATGACAACATGGGTTAGCTCTTTAGGTTAAGTGATAGGGCCTAGAGAGTCTAAACTCCTTGAAATGGGATGACTTATGGAGACTTAGCATAATAGGTTTAGAGTAAGGGATCATTGGATATGTCCATTAATATTCAACATTTCTCAAGAAAGCTTATACACTTAGAGAGGTTATCCATGGGCTTAGACTTAACATAAGCCCATGAAGAAATCCATTAACATGAAGACTCATCTCGACCGTTGACTTTACAAATACACAAAAGCTTGTCCTCATTTGGGAACTTTTTGAGAATTTTTCGAGAGATTAGAGAAACATTGTTGTGCTGTCAAACTGTTACATTGCATTCGAGCTCCCTAAGATTGCTTACTCCTCCTTTCTATCACTTTCTCACTAAGTCTATCATTGTGTCATTACTAAGAGACTTTAAGGCCATGTATAGAGTTAGATTCACATAGCACCTACGTAACCATTGCAATTAGATCCCTTCCTCTACGTTTTGGCAACTCTACCAGGGATAGAGTGAGTTGACAATGTAATTGTGATGCCTATGAGGAAGAGGATGGCGGATCCTAATGATATTACTTCCCAAGGTCAATAAGGTAATCATGAAGCTACTATGTGAAAACATGCTACTATTGCAATATGTTAGTAAAGGCAACAACTCACGAGAAGTTTTGCCTTACAATTAGCAGATGATGCGCACATTTCAAGAAACCAATTCGAAGCTAGATCAATTTATGACATTGCTTGCCTAATTTATTCCTACCCAACTTATGCTTGCCATGGTTGCCACCATTATTGTATAGTAAGGCTTAACTCTCTCAAACCTTGCTATAGCTATGTAGCAACATGCCCTCTAAGTGGTGCAACCACTTGATCCCCTTGTTGTTAATAAAGACATTACTCATGGGAGTAATAAACAAGTTCCTATTGCGCCTATGTCGATATTGCACCCTATTCTTGAAGAGAAAGATGCAATAATTCAACTTAGAGGCTCTTTAACATCACATGCTATTCCACTTGTTGGAACTAATGGGTCTACGAGTCACCTTAATCCAACCTCTACTACACTTGCAGAAGTTGCAACACCTATCTTAAAGGGCTTGTTCATCAACAAAGAAGATTTAGACCAATACATGAAAGAGATATAGATGAAATCCATTGTGGGAATACTATATCTCAAACTCTCATACAATCAACACATTGCTACTAAACTACATCCCAAGGACTATGTTAGTCTTAAATTTTCTTTGTTCAACAGCATGAAGGGGAATGCTATAAAACATCTGATGAAATTCATAGAGACTTTAACTATCTACAGGCTATACTATGACTTGGTGTTAAAGAAAATTTCCAAGTCCCTTATAAAGAAAGCATACACATGGTATGTTAACTTCCTCTTGGATTGATAGATTTATGAGGGGGCATGTGCAAAATGCTTTTGCAAAATTCTTTTCCACTGAAGGATCGGTTACTCTGATTGACATGGGATGGACGATTTGATGGGTACGTCAATCACTTAAGGAAGGGCTCCTTAGATATTTAAGACATGTGTGATGAAAAGGAGTTGGTAAAGATCTGCATTCAAGGAATATTTACAAAGTATGCTGTGCATTTAGAGAATCTCTACATTGGTCAAGAATGCTCAAAGAACTAATAACTCTATCACGTAACAGAAAGAAGAGTTCAAAGTTTAACAAGCAAGCTTCATCCATAATCTCAACCTATGGTGAAATCTCTAATCAAGGTAAGAAACCAAAAGTTGAGAAATCCAAAAGGTCTACACCAGCATTATCATTCCCATGCCTAATGGGCAAGATACATGAGATTCTTGACCAATGGCTATGAAAAGGAAATATAAAGCTCCCTAGGGTTAAACATTTGCCTACTATGCAAGAGAAGAATGACCTAAAATTCTATAGGTTCTACAGGACCGTAGGTCATCTTATGAAGGATTGTTGGACCCTAAAAAGGATATTCAACGGAAGGGTCAAGAATGGAGAGCTCATAATTGAGAATAACAAAGTTACGCATAATCCATTACCAACTCACAATAACCAACATGGTGTGGACACTCAATTTATGCTCCTTGTTAGTTATAGTTATAGTTTTTTTTTTTTAAAGATAGGGTCTTAACTCAAAAATTAAAGAAAAAATAATAATAAATAAAAATAATAATAAAAATTGACAAATGATGAAAATACAAAAAATGAGAAAAGGAAAAAATCATAAGGATTTTTTAGGAAGTAAATTATTTTAGGGTCAATAGTTTTAGTTTTAGCTTAGTTTAAATAATTATTTTAAAGAGTCGCATAGTTTAAATACAATTTAATCATACTAAAAATCAAAGCACAGGTTAATGACCTAATGGATAAGCATTGCAGTATTTGATATAAAGTTAGTTTGAGGTCTTAGGTTTGAGTCTTGCAAAACACTTACATGTTTTTATTTTTCTATCCTTTTTATTTTTAAAAAAAGCGAGTTGAGCGCATAGGGTCACTTCTAATCAAATTTTTTTTATTTGGATTTGAATCATTATAAAAGATTTGAATTTAGTTTGATTTTAATTTTTGTCAAATTAGATTGAAATTAATACAATAGATTCGATTCGGTATTGATTTAGTTTAGGCTTTATAATACGTATTGCGTTGAATAAAAAAAGAAGAATAGGCACACGCACAAAAAGAAGAAAAAACTGCAATATACTTTCACCCAAAAAACTCCACTGCTCGAATCACGTCATTCGCTCCGCTCAACAAAAATCCATCGCCAAACATCATTCATACACTTATTGTCCACAACCAAACTCTGATCTGCACAATACAATTCCCACGCCGCTTCACCATGCACAATCACAGCACTCTAAACTCCACGCAACAACCAACTCCCACACTCCACTAAAGATTACACGCACCGTACTGACTATGGACAACATATTGGGCTTGCTATCACGCCTAGCCAACGCCCCACGATCATTGATTCTCGCATGCTAACTGGTCATCAACACAATAGTAGTGACCCTTCCATGCGTATGATTAGTGATGCAGCACACCAACCATTCAACCGCTATACTTTATGTGGTCCAGTACATGTTCTAACCCTGTGATAGCTACATAAGTCCATCCGCATATGCCCCTGTCATGAATAAATTACTACTGCAACACCTGCACCAGTAAGCCCTGTCGCATTCTTCCCTGACCATAGTGACGGTAAACACTGCATATCCACCATGCTCAATTCCCTCAACTCACGCATAGTCCAATGACTTAGCACCCACCTTATACGAACAGCCACACTCCATCGCCATCCATACACACTTGCGCATAGTTTCAATACCCACGAGTCAATACCCTACTGTCGAGCCCCTTTGGATTGATAGCAACCACATCTTATTCGCCGAACACACTACTCCACTGAGTTCCAGCCACGACTTCATCGCACACACACCACTCCGATCACGTCTAATTATTACACCGCAGTTAATCTATATGCACGCATTGCTCCGTTCTTCATCCAGCGACATCCGAGTGTTACCCCCATCAACTAACGATTGAACAAATTTTTGCTATCTCCATTCAAGAACACCTATCAATGACAAACACTAAGTCAAGCATCCCACTGTCCTTCACCATGGACAAACAATTCAAGTTTGTATTTTTCTAAGTTTTTTTTTGCCTTTTTGTTTGTTTATTTATTTATTAGCTTGTTATTATTGTTAGTTCCTTGGATGTTTAATATAGTCAATATATATATACATATCAATTTACGAGAATTCTTAGTATTAGTTTGTTATATATCAAGTCTATTATATAGGATTTTTTTTATTTCGGTAGATCGTTGTATATATTCTTAGGTTTTTTTTTTCTCTTTCTTCCTATTATTATATTATATTAATTTAGATCCTTAGCTAGTTATACATAGTTATGTATATATTAGGCTATTGGTTTCTTTTGATATTAGTTTTCTATATAGGTTAAGGATAATATATTTATTATGTAGGTAGTTGTTTAATACATAAATAATAAGTATTAGCTTAGGAAATTTGTTCAACATAAAGTCATTTTTAGGATTTTTTGGAAAATAAAAGTTAATAAATTTTTTAGGATGTTTTAGA
The DNA here is from genome assembly GCA_024138005.1 of Lumnitzera racemosa. Taxonomy (NCBI): domain Eukaryota; kingdom Viridiplantae; phylum Streptophyta; class Magnoliopsida; order Myrtales; family Combretaceae; genus Lumnitzera; species Lumnitzera racemosa. The sequence goes on from JAMXBC010000003.1 coordinate 15,339,213, forward strand.
GAGTTTTTGTTCACTTACAAGTTATGATCCTTTAGAACTTATTTAAAAATAAACCGAATCAATTAAAATGTAAATTTGGTTGGTTTTCAAAATTAAAATAAATCAACATGCTAAAGTTTTCAAAGAGAACTATGGTCGTTTGATCCCGAATAGCGAGTATATAAGCACCTTTGGGGCGATGATAAAATATATAAAAACTTAGGTTCTTTTTTCTTTTAGTTTTTATTTTTTCTTAGAAAATATTGTAATTTGAAGGATAAGCCTAATTTCGGTAAATAGATAGTGGTACCCGCTAGGTTTAATAGGTTAGCTCCCGAATTTAGAACCCTTTGGTTTTTCATTCAAATTAAAATTAAAGACCAGTAGCCAAATCGTAGTCAATCCATCTAATTGATTACGGTTTCTTTTCTTTTTCTCGACTTTGCTTGAGTGGCGACTCGAAAAGTTTTTTTTTAAAAGAACCAAAATTTCCCAATTTCTTTATTTATACTGAATGGGTTAGGGTTTAGTATTAATTAGAAAGTGGGAAATCAAATTAGATTAAAGAAAACCGAAAAATTTAGGCTCAACACATGGTTCTGTGAATGCTATTACTCATGACCGTACAACAATGGATGTAACTGACATGCCAATTGTTGAGGTACAACAAGTTATATGGAAATCAATTGAGGATACAAGAGATGAATACTCTTGTATTGTGGCAACACTTTTAAAGACTCTCAATTTTCAAAATTTTTCGACTTGCTAGGGTTTGATGACAAGGTGAGGCTTGTAGTAGCGACTCTAAAAGACAATATACAGAGTGTAACAGCATAATCTGCGAAGAGGATGGCAATTTGAACCATAACCACCCCTTATATGTGGAGAATATGCTCAATGGTTGTCTAATTAAGAGGACATTTATTGATAATGGTTCCTCTCTTAATATTATGCTCATGTCTACATTTAAGGTAGCTAAGATTGACATGTGACACTTGGTAAAACAATCTATGTCAATAAATGGTTTCAGTAACTCATCGAGGAACACAATAAGATATGTTAATGTGAATTTAAAAATTTAACCAATCCAAGGCTCTACTATTTTCCATATGATCGATGCACTTATACCTTACCACTTGCTTATTAGTAGAAAATGGCTGCATGATCACAATCCAATATCATCTACACCGTACCAATGCATTAATGGCTACCAAAAGGGAAAGGATGTATTTATTTGAGGTACGAAAAACCCTTTTGAGCATAACAAGTAATACTTCACTGAGTCAACTCATTTTGATGAATATGCTGATGAGGGAGAAATAGCTATCGTAAAACCTTCCAGCATACTACTACCTACATGGGAGGAATCTAGTAAGGTCAAATGAAGAAAAGAAGGATGCATGGTTCTCGTAGGGGAAAGAAGAAGAGCAAGTAAGTTGAGGAGATCGAAAGCTTTGTTAGAGCAGATGGGCAAAGGGTATATTGTTATGACGACTTAAGGGTCTAAGAAAGTTTACCTGTCTTCTTCAGACCCCATACTAGTTTAAGAACCCTATCCTTCTAAACCCTACCTCTAAACAAAACCATAAGTATATGATCAAATTAAGCTTCAAGTCTAAGAAGTTGAAGAATTAGATCTAGCGCAACTTAGAGAGTTGTTACAACCAATCTTTATAAGAAAACGATTACCGTAGAAGATAAAGCCCTCCCTTGTCACACTATTCAAGGAGTATAGAGATGTATTTTCTTAGGAATACAAGGAGATGCTAGGGTTGAACCATAACTTGGTGGTGTATAGACTGAACATCGTACTAGGGGTCAAACTTGTAAAGCGCAGACAACAAGTTTTTTGCCCTGAGGTGGAACTGCAGATTAAAGAAGAAATAGAAAAGCTACTTCGAGTTATTGAGCATCCTATTTAGCTTGCAAACATTGTCTTAGTAAAAAAAGAAAAAATAAAAATGACTTGATATGTATATGTGTAGATTTTTGGGATCTCAGTAAGGCATGCCTAAAGGATGAATTCCTATTTCCAAACATTGATATATTAGTTGATGGAATAACAAAACACGAACCATTTTCATTTATGGATGGCTTTAGTAGTTATAATCAAATCAAGATGGCTACTATGGATGCTGAATGCACTGCCTTTTAGACAACTATGGGAAACTTTTGTTATAATATAATGCCTTTCGGATTGAAGAATGTAGGTGCTACTTATCAACTGGCTATGACTACTATATTCCTTGATATGATGCATTACTTCATGTAAGATTATGTAGACGATATAGATGTTAAGTCTAAGAGGGTACTTAACCACTTAATTAGTCTAAAGAAGGTATTCAAGCGATGTCGAATATATAAACTTTGAATGAACCCCTTGAAGTATTTCTTTCGAGTAGCTTTTGGGAAATTTTTAGAATTTGTAATCCATCGTAAAGGTATTGATGTCGATCTAATGAAAGTGCAAGCAATCTAATTTATGCCTTCCCTATGTAATAAAAAAGAGCTATAGAGTTTCATAGGAAAGGTTTCTTACATATGAAGGTTCATATCAGCTCTAACAAAGATTGCTTTCTCCTTATAGAAACTCATGAGAAAAGGAGTCACATTCGAGTAGGGCTAATCACATGAGGAAGCAATTTAAAAAATCAAGAGAATTTTGACTTCCCCTTAAACTATAACAATGCTTATTAAGGGGTTGCCAATGGTCTTGTATCTTACTTCTATAGATAAGTTGATTGGAGCTTTACTAACATAAGAAGTAGATGGCTAGGAATAGCTAGTATATTACCTAAACCAAAAGGCAGTGAGGTTAACTACTCGATTATGGATTGCCGACCTTGGTTCCTTCACTCGTGCATGCCTCTATGGCCTTCAATCTTTTGCTAGAAGAATTCTCTCTTGTCAGCCTACCATGGATAAGAAATAATATATAGAAGAACAATGAGAAAACTCCTAAGAACCTAACTTGGACAAACTCTACTCTGTTTTCGATCCTTATATAGTCATTGGCCACTCTTGTACTAAGGTTAACCTACCAAGTACTGACGTTGAGGTCAATACATACTAATCTCTACTTTTTCAACCTAATTTAGGAATTGAATGTTTCGAAGCTGATCCATCGAGGTTGAGAACCCCACTTGTCCGTATGTCTCTCTTTTAGCATACTAAACAGCGACATTCATTATTCGCCTTAGTAATTCCAATCACCATCTATCTACAATAGCTACAATTTTAGCCCAGGTCAGGTTCCCTATATAAACCTATTGATAAGCTAGCACCTTTCTGACATTGTACTATTTGCTTTTTTGCCATTTGTCTTAATTACCAATTACCCTTTTACATATATATTAAGAATCTCTTTCTTCTTTGTCTTTTATGTAATTTTTTTATTTGTAACTTGCCTTAAGGACTTACTATAAATAGTCCCTTTTGACTATAGCTAAATTATCTTACATCTTTTTTAGATATTAAATATACTTGTTCTTGTGAGATATCCCTCTCCAAGTACAATTTCCTTACGCTTATATCTAATCTTACCGAATAACTCGAGATTAGTGGCAAGTGGACCTTAATATTAGCGTATGAGTCATATCAAGCAAAATGTTAAGTCGTGTTGTATTCGTTGGTGTATCATATCCTCTGAGTAGCTCTACAAGAGCTACTATGTTTACCAACCCTTCCATCCTAATTTTCTTCGGTATCTTGAAGGACCCATTCGGATATTATCACCTACGGTAAGCCTTAGTGATTACTGAGCTCATAAGCACATCATATAATCTTAGTATTAGAGCTTGAGATTGCAATCGAAAGCTGTATTGAAGTAGTTCTTGCTAGTGTATTGTTTTGTTATACTTTGTTTTCCACCTGAAAAACAGAGCAAGTTCTTATCTCATTACTTGAATTGTATTTTCAAAGAGTGGAAATTTCCTATATTAGTAGAATATTTCCTGAAGCTTTATATTGAGAATGTTGAATCTTAATGTTCAATGAGAGATTAATGATGTTGAGAGTGATGCTCATAGTCATGGTTGTGTAACTTAACAGACCTTATGAACTACTAATGGTAGATACAAGACCTTGCCACTATCCTAGCTAATTTAGCTATTTCGATACAAAAGGCCATAGAGATTAGACCGCTAAAGAGAGTTGTTATTGAACAAGGCCAAGAAGATAGATGGGCAAGAATCAAGCGCCTGTACTATTAACGTAAACCTAGCTTCCCCTTAACATGCTAATAGAGTTACGAGAAAGAGACTTGAGTTAGATAAAGTTGAGGAGTATGATGAGAAGGAGCAGTATGATGGAATTAAGGAGCGTGAATTCAAAGCTCTCAAAGGAACCATACATCTTAAAGTGAAAATTCAAAGCTTTAATGGGTCTGGTAGTGCTAATGACTACTAAGATTAAGAGGAGAAGATTGAGAAGACATTTGACTTTTATGATGACGAAGATGCTGTTCGTATTCAAGTGGCTGCATTGGAATTTTCTACGTATACACTAATGTAGTGGAAAAAGTTGTAGAACGTTTGTTAGAGAGCCTAATGTGAAATGTGAACATAGAATGAGATGAAGAGAGTTCTAAGGAGCAGATTTGTTCTAGAATATTATGAGCTAGACATTTTCCTATGACTCCAAGACTTGAGATAAGGCAACAGATCAGTGGACGAGTACATCTGA